>CAKAJE020001904.1:0-185661 GCA_916610135.2 Macropis europaea
AGAATTACGCTGAACTCTTATATTTACCGTAATATAAAATGATCTAATCGGTTCTCTGATTGCCCTACCATAGAAGTTTAATGGTGCATTTTACTCGCCATTCCACGCGCTTTAAGTTGCCGCCTAGCCCAGTACGCTATCTGAAATAGGAGCTACGTAAGTTGAACAAATGTGACAGAATTACGCTGAATTCTTATATTTACCGTAATATAAAATGATCTAATCGGGTCTCTGTTTGCCTTACCCTAGAAGTTTAATAGTGCATTTTACTCGCCATTTCATGCGCTTTGAGATGCCGCATAGCCCAATACGCTATCTGGAATAGGAGCGACGTAAATTGAACAACTGTGATAGAATTTCGCTGAATGCTTATATTAACCTCAATGTAAAATGATTTAATCGGGTCTTTGTTCGCCCTACCTAGAAGTTTAATAGTGCATTTTACTCGTCATTTCATGCGCTTTGAGATGCCGCATAGCCCAATACGCTATCTGAAATAGGAACGACGTAAATTGACCAAATGTGATAGAATTTCGCTGAATTCTTAAATTAACCATAATATACAATGATCTAATCGGGTCTCTGTTTGCCCTACCCTTGATGTTTAATAGTGCATTTTACTCGCCATTCCACGCGCTTTATGATGCAGCCTAGCCCAGTACGCTATCTGAAATAGGAGCGACGTAAATTGAACAAATGTGTTAGAATTTCACTGAATTCTTATATTAACCAAAATATGAAATGATCTAATCGGGTCTCTGATACCCCTATCGTAGAAGTTTAATAGTGCATTTTACTCGCCACTTCATGCGCTTTGAGATGCCGCTTAGCCCAGTACGCTATCTGAAATAGGAGCGACGTAAATTGAACAAATGTGATAGAAATTTCGCTGAATTCTTATATTATCCAAAATATATAAATGATCTAATCGGGGCTCTGATAGCCCTATCATAGAAGTTTAATAGTGCATTTTACTCGCCATTCCACGCGCTTTAAGATGCCGCCTAGCCCAGTACGCTATCTGAAAGAGGAGCGACGTAAGTTGAACAAATGTGATAGAATTACGCTGAATTCTTATATTAACCGTAATATAAAATGATCTATTCGGGTTTCTGTTCGCCCTACCCCAGAAGTTTAATAGAGCATTTCACTCGTCAATCCATGCGCTTTGAGATGCCGCTTAGCCGAATACGCTATCTGAAATAGGAGCGACGTAAATTGAACAAATGTAATAGAATTTCGCTGAATTCTTATATTAACCAAAATATAAAATGATCTAATCGGGTCTCTGATTGCCCTATCATAGAAGTTTAATAGTGCATTTTACTCGCCATTCCACGCGCTTTAAGATGCCGCCTATCCGAGTACGCTATTTGAAATAGGAGGGACGTAAATTGAACAAATGTGATAGAATTTCCCTGAATTCTTATCTTAACCTTAATGTAAAATGATCTAATCGGGTCTCTGTTTGCCTTACCCTATAAGTTTAATAGTGCATTTCACTCGTCATTTCATGCGCTTTGAGATGCCGCTTAGCCCAATAAGCTATCTGTAATAGGAGCGACGTAAATTGAAGAAATGTGTTAGAATTTCACTGAATTCTTATATGAACCAAAATATGAAATGATCTAATCGGGTCTCTGATACCCCTATCATAGAAGTTTAATAGTGCATTTTACTCGCCATTCCACGCGCTTTAAGATGCCGCCTAGCCCAGTACGCTATCTGAAAGAGGAGCGACGTAAGTTGAACAAATGTGATAGAATTACGCTGCATTCTTATATTAACCGTAATATAAAATGATCTAATCGGGTCTCTGTTTGCCTTATTCTAGAAGTTTAATAGTGCATTTTACTCGTCAATTCATGCGCTTTGAGATGACGCATAGCCCAATACGCTATCTGAAATAGGAATGACGTAAATTGAACAAATGTGATAGAATTTTTCTGAATTCTTAAATTAACCATAATATAAAATGATCTAATCGGGTCTCTGTTTGCCCTACCATTGAAGTTTAATAGTGCATTTTACTCGCCATTTTATGCGCTTTGAGATGCCGCTTAGCCCAATACGCTATCTGCAATAGGTGCGACGTAAATTGAACAAATGTGATAGAATTTCGCTGAATTCTTATATTAACCAAAATATAAAATGATCTAATCGGGTCTCTGATTGCCCTATCATAGAAGTTTGAAAGTGCATTTTACTCGACATTCCACGCGCTTTAAGTTGCCGCCTAGCCCAGTACGCTATCTGAAATAGGAGCTACGTATGTTGAACAAATGTGACATAATTACGCTGAATTCTTATATTAACCGCAATATAAAATGATCTAATCGGGTCTCTGTTTGCCTTATCCTAGAAGTTTAATAGTGCATTTTACTCGCCATTTCATGCGCTTTGAGATGCCGCTTAGCCCAGTACGCTATCTGAAATATGAGCGACGTAAATTGAACAAATGTGATAGAATTTCGCTGAATTCTTATATTAACCGTAATATAAAATGATCTAATCGGGTCTCTGTTTGCCTTATCCTAGAAGTTTAATAGTGCATTTTACTCGCCATTTCATGCGCTTTGAGATGCCGCTTAGCCCAATACGCTATCTGGAATAGGAGCGACGTAAATTGAACAAATGTGATAGAATTTCCGTGAATTCTTATATTAACCGTAATATAAAATGATCTATTCGGGTTTCTGTTCGCCCTACTCCAGAAGTTTAATAGAGCATTTCACTCGTCAATCCGTGCGCTTTGAGATGCCGCTTAGCCCAATACGCTATCTGAAAGAGGAGCGACGTAAGTTGAACAAATGTGATAGAATTACGCTGAATTCTTATATTAACCGTAATATAAAATGATCTATTCGGGTTTCTGTTCGCCCTACCCCAGAAGTTTAATAGAGCATTTCACTCGTCAATCCATGCGCTTTGAGATGCCGCTTAGCCCAATACGCTATCTGAAATAGGAGCGACGTAAATTGAACAAATGTAATAGAATTTCGCTGAATTCTTATATTAACCAAAATATAAAATGATCTAATCGGGTCTCTGATTGCCCTATCATAGAAGTTTAATAGTGCATTTTACTCGCCATTCCACGCGCTTTAAGATGCCGCCTATCCGAGTACGCTATTTGAAATAGGAGGGACGTAAATTGAACAAATGTGATAGAATTTCCCTGAATTCTTATATTAACCTTAATGTAAAATGATCTAATCGGGTCTCTGTTCGCCCTACCCTAGAAGCTTAATAGTGCATTTCACTCGTCATTTCATGCGCTTTGAGTTGCCGCTTAGCCCAATACGCTATCTGAAATAGGAGCGACGTAAATTGAACAATTGTGATAGAATTTCGCTGAATTTTTATATTAACCAATATATAAAATGATCTAATCGGGTCTCTGATTGCCGTATCATAGAAGTTTAATATTGCATTTTACTCGCCATTCCACGCGCTTTAAGATGCCGCCTAGCTCAGTACGCTATCTGAAATAGGAGCGACGGAAGTTGAACAAATGTGATAGAATTTCGCTGAATTCTTATATTAACCAAAACATAAAATGATCTAATCGGGTCTCTGGTTGCCCTATCATAGAAGTTTAATAGTGCATTTTACCCGCCATCCCACGCGCTTTAAGATGCCGCCTAGCCCAGTACGCTATCTGAAATAGGAGCTACGTAAGTTGAACAAATGTGTCAGAGTTACTCTGAATTCTTATATTAACCGCAATATAAAATGATCTAATCGGGTCTCTGTTTGCCTTATCCTAGAAGTTTAATAGTGCATTTTACTCGCCATTTCATGCGCTTTGAGATGCCGCTTAGTCCAGTACGCTATCTGAAATATGAGCGACGTAAATTGAACAAATGTGATAGAATTTCGCTGAATTCTTATATTAACCGTAATATAAAATGATCTAATCGGTTCTCCGATTGCCCTACCATAGAAGTTTAATGGTGCATTTTACTCGCCATTCCACGCGCTTTAAGTTGCCGCCTAGCCCAGTACGCTATCTGAAATAGGAGCTACGTAAGTTGAACAAATGTGACAGAATTACGCTGAATTCTTATATTTACCGTAATATAAAATGATCTAATCGGGTCTCTGTTTGCCTTATCCTAGAAGTTTAATAGTGCATTTTACTCGCTATTTCATGCGCTTTGAGATGCCGCTTAGCCCAATACGCTATCTGAAATAGGAGCTACGTAAGTTGAACAAATGTGACAGAATTACGCTGAATTCTTATATTTACCGTAATATAAAATGATCTAATCGGTTCTCTGATTGCCCTACCATAGAAGTTTAATGGTGCATTTTACTCGCCATTCCACGCGCTTTAAGTTGCCGCCTAGCCCAGTACGCTATCTGAAATAGGAGCTACGTAAGTTGAACAAATGTGACAGAATTACGCTGAATTCTTATATTTACCGTAATATAAAATGATCTAATCGGGTCTCTGTTTGCCTTATCCTAGAAGTTTAATAGTGCATTTTACTCGCCATTTCATGCGCTTTGAGATGCCGCATAGCCCAATACGCTATCTGGAATAGGAGCGACGTAAATTGAACAAATGTGATAGAATTTCGCTGAATTCTTATATTAACCTCAATGTAAAATGATCTAATCGGGTCTTTGTTCGCCCTACCCTAGAAGTTTAATAGTGCATTTCACTCGTCATTTCATGCGCTTTGAGATGCCGCTTAGCCCAATACGCAATCTGACATAGGAGCGACGTAAATTGAACAAATGTGATAGAATTTCGCTGAATTCTTAAATTAACCATAATATAAAATGATCTAATGGGGGTCTCTGATTGCCCTACCCTAGAAGATTAATAGTGCATTTCACTCGCCATTTCATGCGCTTTGAGATGCCGCTTAGCCCAATACGCTATCTGACATAGGAGCGACGTAAATTGAACAAATGTGATACAATTTCGCTGAATTCTTAAATTAACCACAATATAAAATGATCTAATGGGGTCTCTGATTGCCCTATCATAGAAGTTTAGTAGTGCATTTTACTCGCCCTTCCACGCGCTTTGAGATACCGCCTTGCCCAGTACGCTATCTGAAATAGGAGCGACGTAAGTTGAACAAATGTGATAGAATTACGCTGCATTCTTATATTAACCGTAATATAAAATGATCTAATCGGGTCTCTGTTTGCCCTACCCTAGAAGTTTAACAGTGCATTTTACTCGTCATTTCATGTGCTTTGAGATGCCGCATAGCCCAATACGCTATCTGACATACGAGCGACGTAAATTGAACAAATGTGATAGAATTTCGCTGAATTCTTAAATTAACCATAATATAAAATGATCTAATAGGGTCTCTGATTGCCCTACCCTAGAAGATTAATAGTGCATTTCACACGCCATTTAATGCGCTTTGAGATGCCGCTTAGCCCAATACGCTATCTGACATAGGAGCGACGTAAATTGAACAAATGTGATAGAATTTCGTTGAATTCTTAAATTAACCATAATATAAAATGATCTAATCGGGTCTCTGTTTGCCCTACCCTAGAAGTTTAACAGTGCATTTTACTCGCCATTTCATGCGCTTTGAGATGCCGCTTATCCCAATACGCTATCTGAAATAGGAGCGACGTAAATTGAACAAATGTGATAGAATTTCGCAGAATTCTTAAATTAACCATAATATAAAATGATCTAATGGGGTCTCTGTTTGCCCTACCCTAGAAGTTTAATAGTGCATTTCACTCGCCATTTCATGCGCTTTGAGATGCCGCTTAGCCCAATACGCTATCTGACATAGGAGCGACGTAAATTGAACAAATGTGATACAATTTCGCTGAATTCTTAAATTAACCACAATATAAAATGATCTAATGGGGTCTCTGATTGCCCTATCATAGAAGTTTAGTATTGCATTTTACTCGCCCTTCCACGCGCTTTGAGATACCGCCTTGCTCAGTACGCTATCTGAAATAGGAGCGACGTAAGTTGAACAAATGTGATAGAATTACGCTGAATTCTTATATTAACCGTAATATAAAATGATCTAATCGGGTCTCTGTTTGCCCTACCCTAGAAGTTTAACAGTGCATTTTACTCGTCATTTCATGCGCTTTGAGATGCCGCATAGCCCAATACGCTATCTGACATAGGAGCGACGTAAATTGAACAAATGTGATAGAATTTCGCTGAATTCTTAAATTAACCATAATATAAAATGATCTAATGGGGTCTCTGATTGTCCTACCCTAGAAGATTAATAGTGCATTTCACTCGCCATTGCATGCGCTTTGAGATGCCGCTTAGCCCAATACGCTATCTGAAATAGGAGCTACGTAACTTGAACAAATGTGACAGAATTACGCTGAATTCTTATATTACCCGTAATATAAAATGATCTAATCGGGTCTCTGTTTGCCTTATCCTAGAAGTTTAATAGTGCATTTTACTCGCCATTTCATGCGCTTTGAGATGCCGCATAGCCCAATACGCTATCTGAAATAGGAGCGACGTAAATTGAACAAATGTGATAGAATTTCGCTGAATTCTTATATTAACCTCAATGTAAAATGATCTAATCGGGTCTTTGTTCGCCCTACCCTAGAAGTTTAATAGTGCATTTCACTCGTCATTTCATGCGCTTTGAGATGCCGCTTAGCCCAATAAGCTATCTGAAATAGGAGCGATGTAAATTGATCAAATGTGATAGAATTTCGCTGAATTCTTTTATTAACCATAACGTAAAATGATATAATCGGGTCTCTGTTCGCCCTAGCGTAGAAGCTTAATTGTGCATTTTATTCGTCATTTCATGCGCTTTGAGATGCCGCTTAGCCCAATACGCTATCTGAAATATCAGCCACGTAAATTGAACAAATGTGAGACAATTTCGCTGAATTCATAAATTAACCATAATATAAAATGATCTTATCGGGTCTCTGTTTGCCCTACCCTAGAACTTTAATAGTGCATTTTGCTCGACATGTCTTGCGCTTTGAGATGCCGCTTAGTCCAATACGCTGCCTGAAATATCAGCGACGTAAATTGAACAAATGTGAGAGAATTTCGCTGAATTCTTATATTAACCAAAATATAAAATGATCTAATCGGGTCTCTGATTGCCCTATCATAGATGTGTAGTAGTGCATTTTACTCGCCCTTCCACGCGCTTTGAGATACCGCCTTGCTCAGTACGCTATCTGAAATAGGAGCGACGTAAATTGAACAAATGTGATAGAATTTCGCTGAATTCTTATATTAACCTCAATGTAAAATGATCTAATCGGGTCTTTGTTCGCCCTACCCTAGAAGTTTAATAGTGCATTTCACTCGTCATTTCATGCGCTTTGAGATGCCGCTTAGCCCAATAAGCTATCTGAAATAGGAGCGACGTAAATTGACCAAATGTGATAGAATTTCGCTGAATTCTTATATAACCAAAATATAAAATGATCTAATCGGGCCTCTGATTGCCCTATCATAGAAGTTTAATAGTGAATTTTACTCGCCATTCCACGCGCTTTAAGATGCCGCTTAGCCCAATACGCTATCAGCAATAGGAGCGACGTAACTTGAACAAATGTGATAGAATTTCGCTGAATTCTTAAATTAACCATAATATAAAATGATCTAATCGGGTCTCTGTTTGCCCTACCCTAGAACTTCAACAGTGCATTTTACTCGCCATTTCATGCGCTTTGAGATGCCGCTTAGCCCAATACGCTATCTGAAATAGGAGCGACGTAAATTGAACAAATGTGATAGAATTTCGCTGAATTCTTATATTAACCAAAATATAAAATGATCTAATCGGGTCTCTGATTGCCCTATCATAGAAGTTTAATAGTGCATTTTACTCGCCATTCCACGCGCTTTGAGTTGCCGCCTAGCCCAGTACGCTATCTGAAATAGGAGCTACGTAACTTGAACAAATGTGACAGAATTACGCTGAATTCTTATATTAACCGTAATATAAAATGATCTAATCGGGTCTCTGTTTGCCCTACCCTAGAAGTTTAACAGTGCATTTTACTCGCCATTTCATGCGCTTTGAGATGCCGCTTAGCCCAATACGCTATCTGAAATAGGAGCGACGTAAATTGAACAAATGTGATAGAATTTCGCAGAATTCTTAAATTAACCATAATATAAAATGATCTAATGGGGTCTCTGTTTGCCCTACCCTAGAAGTTTAATAGTGCATTTTACTCGACATTTCTTGCGCTTTGTGATGCCGCTTAGTCCAATACGCTATCTGAAATATCAGCGACGTAAATTGAACAAATGTGAGAGAATTTCGCTGAATTCTTATATTAACCAAAATATAAAATGATCTAGTCGGGTCTCTGATTACCCTATCATAGAAGTTTAGTAGTGCATTTTACTCGCCCTTCCACGCGCTTTGAGATACCGCCTTGCCCAGTACGCTATCTGAAATAGGAGCGACGTAAGTTGAACAAATGTGATAGAATTACGCTGAATTCTTATATTAACCGTAATATAAAATGATCTAATCGGGTCTCTGTTTGCCCTACCCTAGAAGTTTAACAGTGCATTTTACTCGTCATTTCATGCGCTTCGAGATGCCGCATAGCCCAATACGCTATCTGACATAGGAGCGACGTAAATTGAACAAATGTGATAGAAATTCGCTGAATTCTTAAATTAACCATAATATAAAATGATCTAATGGGGTCTCTGATTGCCCTACCCTAGAAGATTAATAGTGCATTTCACTCGCCATTTCATGCGCTTTGAGATGCCGCTTAGCCCAATACGCTATCTGACATAGGAGCGACGTAAATTGAACAAATGTGATAGAACTTCGCTGAATTCTTATATTAACCAAAATATAAAATGATCTAATCGGGTCTCTGATTGCCCTATCATAGAAGTTTAATAGTGCATTTTACTCGCCATTCCACGCGCTTTAAGATGCCGCCTATCCGAGTACGCTATTTGAAATAGGAGGGACGTAAATTGAACAAATGTGATAGAATTTCCCTGAATTCTTATATTAACCTTAATGTAAAATGATCTAATCGGGTCTCTGTTCGCCCTACCCTAGAAGCTTAGTAGTGCATTTCACTCGTCATTTCATGCGCTTTGAGTTGCCGCTTAGCCCAATACGCTATCTGAAATAGGAGCGACGTAAATTGAACAATTGTGATAGAATTTCGCTGAATTTTTATATTAACCAATATATAAAATGATCTAATCGGGTCTCTGATTGCCGTATCATAGAAGTTTAATATTGCATTTTACTCGCCATTCCACGCGCTTTAAGATGCCGCCTAGCTCAGTACGCTATCTGAAATAGGAGCGACGGAAGTTGAACAAATGTGATAGAATGTCGCTGAATTCTTATATTAACCAAAACATAAAATGATCTAATCGGGTCTCTGGTTGCCCTATCATAGAAGTTTAATAGTGCATTTTACCCGCCATCCCACGCGCTTTAAGATGCCGCCTAGCCCAGTACGCTATCTGAAATAGGAGCTACGTAAGTTGAACAAATGTGTCAGAGTTACTCTGAATTCTTATATTAACAGCAATATAAAATGATCTAATCGGGTCTCTGTTTGCCTTATCCTAGAAGTTTAATAGTGCATTTTACTCGCCATTTCATGCGCTTTGAGATGCCGCTTAGTCCAGTACGCTATCTGAAATATGAGCGACGTAAATTGAACAAATGTGATAGAATTTCGCTGAATTCTTATATTAACCGTAATATAAAATGATCTAATCGGTTCTCTGATTGCCCTACCATAGAAGTTTAATGGTGCATTTTACTCGCCATTCCACGCGCTTTAAGTTGCCGCCTAGCCCAGTACGCTATCTGAAATAGGAGCTACGTAAGTTGAACAAATGTGACAGAATTACGCTGAATTCTTATATTTACCGTAATATAAAATGATCTAATCGGGTCTCTGTTTGCCTTATCCTAGAAGTTTAATAGTGCATTTTACTCGCTATTTCATGCGCTTTGAGATGCCGCTTAGCCCAATACGCTATCTGAAATAGGAGCTACGTAAGTTGAACAAATGTGACAGAATTACGCTGAACTCTTATATTTACCGTAATATAAAATGATCTAATCGGTTCTCTGATTGCCCTACCATAGAAGTTTAATGGTGCATTTTACTCGCCATTCCACGCGCTTTAAGTTGCCGCCTAGCCCAGTACGCTATCTGAAATAGGAGCTACGTAAGTTGAACAAATGTGACAGAATTACGCTGAATTCTTATATTTACCGTAATATAAAATGATCTAATCGGGTCTCTGTTTGCCTTATCCTAGAAGTTTAATAGTGCATTTTACTCGCCATTTCATGCGCTTTGAGATGCCGCATAGCCCAATACGCTATCTGGAATAGGAGCGACGTAAATTGAACAAATGTGATAGAATTTCGCTGAATGCTTATATTAACCTCAATGTAAAATGATCTAATCGGGTCTTTGTTCGCCCTACCCTAGAAGTTTAATAGTGCATTTCACTCGTCATTTCATGCGCTTTGAGATGCCGCTTAGCCCAATACGCAATCTGACATAGGAGCGACGTAAATTGAACAAATGTGATAGAATTTCGCTGAATTCTTAAATTAACCATAATATAAAATGATCTAATGGGGTCTCTGATTGCCCTACCCTAGAAGATTAATAGTGCATTTCACTCGCCATTTCATGCGCTTTGAGATGCCGCTTAGCCCAATACGCTATCTGACATAGGAGCGACGTAAATTGAACAAATGTGATACAATTTCGCTGAATTCTTAAATTAACCACAATATAAAATGATCTAATGGGGTCTCTGATTGCCCTATCATAGAAGTTTAGTAGTGCATTTTACTCGCCCTTCCACGCGCTTTGAGATACCGCCTTGCCCAGTACGCTATCTGAAATAGGAGCGACGTAAGTTGAACAAATGTGATAGAATTACGCTGCATTCTTATATTAACCGTAATATAAAATGATCTAATCGGGTCTCTGTTTGCCCTACCCTAGAAGTTTAACAGTGCATTTTACTCGTCATTTCATGTGCTTTGAGATGCCGCATAGCCCAATACGCTATCTGACATACGAGCGACGTAAATTGAACAAATGTGATAGAATTTCGCTGAATTCTTAAATTAACCATAATATAAAATGATCTAATAGGGTCTCTGATTGCCCTACCCTAGAAGATTAATAGTGCATTTCACACGCCATTTAATGCGCTTTGAGATGCCGCTTAGCCCAATACGCTATCTGACATAGGAGCGACGTAAATTGAACAAATGTGATAGAATTTCGCTGAATTCTTAAATTAACCATAATATAAAATGATCTAATCGGGTCTCTGTTTGCCCTACCCTAGAAGTTTAACAGTGCATTTTACTCGCCATTTCATGCGCTTTGAGATGCCGCTTAGCCCAATACGCTATCTGAAATAGGAGCGACGTAAATTGAACAAATGTGATAGAATTTCGCAGAATTCTTAAATTAACCATAATATAAAATGATCTAATGGGGTCTCTGTTTGCCCTACCCTAGAAGTTTAATAGTGCATTTCACTCGCCATTTCATGCGCTTTGAGATGCCGCTTAGCCCAATACGCTATCTGACATAGGAGCGACGTAAATTGAACAAATGTGATACAATTTCGCTGAATTCTTAAATTAACCACAATATAAAATGATCTAATGGGGTCTCTGATTGCCCTATCATAGAAGTTTAGTAGTGCATTTTACTCGCCCTTCCACGCGCTTTGAGATACCGCCTTGCTCAGTACGCTATCTGAAATAGGAGCGACGTAAGTTGAACAAATGTGATAGAATTACGCTGAATTCTTATATTAACCGTAATATAAAATGATCTAATCGGGTCTCTGTTTGCCCTACCCTAGAAGTTTAACAGTGCATTTTACTCGTCATTTCATGCGCTTTGAGATGCCGCATAGCCCAATACGCTATCTGACATAGGAGCGACGTAAATTGAACAAATGTGATAGAATTTCGCTGAATTCTTAAATTAACCATAATATAAAATGATCTAATGGGATCTCTGATTGTCCTACCCTAGAAGATTAATAGTGCATTTCACTCGCCATTGCATGCGCTTTGAGATGCCGCTTAGCCCAATACGCTATCTGAAATAGGAGCTACGTAACTTGAACAAATGTGACAGAATTACGCTGAATTCTTATATTACCCGTAATATAAAATGATCTAATCGGGTCTCTGTTTGCCTTATCCTAGAAGTTTAATAGTGCATTTTACTCGCCATTTCATGCGCTTTGAGATGCCGCATAGCCCAATACGCTATCTGAAATAGGAGCGACGTAAATTGAACAAATGTGATAGAATTTCGCTGAATTCTTATATTAACCTCAATGTAAAATGATGTAATCGGGTCTTTGTTCGCCCTACCCTAGAAGTTTAATAGTGCATTTCACTCGTCATTTCATGCGCTTTGAGATGCCGCTTAGCCCAATAAGCTATCTGAAATAGGAGCGATGTAAATTGATCAAATGTGATAGAATTTCGCTGAATTCTTTTATTAACCATAACGTAAAATGATATAATCGGGTCTCTGTTCGCCCTAGCGTAGAAGCTTAATTGTGCATTTTATTCGTCATTTCATGCGCTTTGAGATGCCGCTTAGCCCAATACGCTATCTGAAATATCAGCCACGTAAATTGAACAAATGTGAGACAATTTCGCTGAATTCATAAATTAACCATAATATAAAATGATCTTATCGGGTCTCTGTTTGCCCTACCCTAGAACTTTAATAGTGCATTTTGCTCGACATGTCTTGCGCTTTGAGATGCCGCTTAGTCCAATACGCTGCCTGAAATATCAGCGACGTAAATTGAACAAATGTGAGAGAATTTCGCTGAATTCTTATATTAACCAAAATATAAAATGATCTAATCGGGTCTCTGATTGCCCTATCATAGATGTGTAGTAGTGCATTTTACTCGCCCTTCCACGCGCTTTGAGATACCGCCTTGCTCAGTACGCTATCTGAAATAGGAGCGACGTAAATTGAACAAATGTGATAGAATTTCGCTGAATTCTTATATTAACCTCAATGTAAAATGATCTAATCGGGTCTTTGTTCGCCCTACCCTAGAAGTTTAATAGTGCATTTCACTCGTCATTTCATGCGCTTTGAGATGCCGCTTAGCCCAATAAGCTATCTGAAATAGGAGCGACGTAAATTGACCAAATGTGATAGAATTTCGCTGAATTCTTATATAACCAAAATATAAAATGATCTAATCGGGTCTCTGATTGCCCTATCATAGAAGTTTAATAGTGAATTTTACTCGCCATTCCACGCGCTTTAAGATGCCGCTTAGCCCAATACGCTATCAGCAATAGGAGCGACGTAACTTGAACAAATGTGATAGAATTTCGCTGAATTCTTAAATTAACCATAATATAAAATGATCTAATCGGGTCTCTGTTTGCCCTACCCTAGAGCTTCAACAGTGCATTTTACTCGCCATTTCATGCGCTTTGAGATGCCGCTTAGCCCAATACGCTATCTGAAATAGGAGCGACGTAAATTGAACAAATGTGATAGAATTTCGCTGAATTCTTATATTAACCAAAATATAAAATGATCTAATCGGGTCTCTGATTGCCCTATCATAGAAGTTTAATAGTGCATTTTACTCGCCATTCCACGCGCTTTGAGTTGCCGCCTAGCCCAGTACGCTATCTGAAATAGGAGCTACGTAACTTGAACAAATGTGACAGAATTACGCTGAATTCTTATATTAACCGTAATATAAAATGATCTAATCGGGTCTCTGTTTGCCCTACCCTAGAAGTTTAACAGTGCATTTTACTCGCCATTTCATGCGCTTTGAGATGCCGCTTAGCCCAATACGCTATCTGAAATAGGAGCGACGTAAATTGAACAAATGTGATAGAATTTCGCAGAATTCTTAAATTAACCATAATATAAAATGATCTAATGGGGTCTCTGTTTGCCCTACCCTAGAAGTTTAATAGTGCATTTGACTCGTCATTTCATGCGCTTTGAGATGCCGCTTAGCCCAATACGCTATCTGAAATAGGAGCGATGTAAATTGATCAAATGTGATAGAATTTCGCTGAATTCTTTTATTAACCATAACGTAAAATGATCTAATCGGGTCTCTGTTCGCCCTAGCGTAGAAGCTTAATTGTGCATTTTATTCGTCATTTCATGCGCTTTGAGATGCTGCTTAGCCCAATACGCTATCTGAAATAGGAGCGACGTAAATTGAACAAATGTGATAGAATTTCGCTGAATTCTTATATTAACCAAAACATAAAATGATCTAATCGGGTCTCTGTTTGCCCTACCCTAGAAGTTTAATAGTGCATTTTACTCGCCACTTCTCGCGCTTCGAGTTGCCGCTTAGCCCAATACGCTATCTGAAATATCAGCCACGTAAATTGAACAAATGTGAGACAATTTCGCTGAATTCTTAAATTAACCATAATATAAAATGATCTTATCGGGTCCCTGTTTGCCCTACCCTAGAAGTTTAATAGTGCATTTTACTCGACATTTCTTGCGCTTTGTGATGCCGCTTAGTCCAATACGCTATCTGAAATATCAGCGACGTAAATTGAACAAATGTGAGAGAATTTCGCTGAATTCTTATATTAACCAAAATATAAAATGATCTAGTCGGGTCTCTGATTACCCTATCATAGAAGTTTAGTAGTGCATTTTACTCGCCCTTCCACGCGCTTTGAGATACCGCCTTGCCCAGTACGCTATCTGAAATAGGAGCGACGTAAGTTGAACAAATGTGATAGAATTACGCTGAATTCTTATATTAACCGTAATATAAAATGATCTAATCGGGTCTCTGTTTGCCCTACCCTAGAAGTTTAACAGTGCATTTTACTCGTCATTTCATGCGCTTCGAGATGCCGCATAGCCCAATACGCTATCTGACATAGGAGCGACGTAAATTGAACAAATGTGATAGAAATTCGCTGAATTCTTAAATTAACCATAATATAAAATGATCTAATGGGGTCTCTGATTGCCCTACCCTAGAAGATTAATAGTGCATTTCACTCGCCATTTCATGCGCTTTGAGATGCCGCTTAGCCCAATACGCTATCTGACATAGGAGCGACGTAAATTGAACAAATGTGATAGAACTTCGCTGAATTCTTATATTAACCAAAATATAAAATGATCTAATCGGGTCTCTGATTGCCCTATCATAGAAGTTTAATAGTGCATTTTACTCGCCATTCCACGCGCTTTAAGTTGCCGCCTAGCCCAGTACGCTATCTGAAATAGGAGCTACGTAAGTTGAACAAATGTGACAGAATTACGCTGAATTCTTATATTAACCGTAATATAAAATGATCTAATCGGGTCTCTGTTTGCCCTACCCTAGAAGTTTAATAGAGCATTTCACTCGTCAATCCATGCGGTTAGAGATGCCGCTTAGCCCAATACGCTATCTGAAATAGGAGCGACGTAAATTGAACAAATGTGATAGAATTTCGCTGAATTCTTATATTAACCAAAAAATAAAATGATCTAATCGGGTCTCTGATTGCCCTATCATAGAAGTTTAATAGTGCATTTTACTCGCCATTCTACGCGCTTTAAGATGCCGCCTAGCCCAGTACGCTATCTGAAATAGGAGCTACGTAAGTTGAACAAATGTGACAGAATTACGCTGAATTCTTATATTAACCTTAATGTAAAATGATCTAATCTGGTCTCTGTTCGCCCTACCCTAGAAGTTTAATAGTGCATTTCACTCGTCATTTCATGCGCTTTGAGATGCCGCTTAGCCGAATAAGCTATCTGAAATAGGAGCGACGTAAATTGAACAAATGTGATAGAATTTCGCTGAATTCTTATATTAACCAAAATATAAGATGATCTAATCGGGTCTCTGATTGCCCTATCATAGAAGTTTAATAGTGCATTTTACTCGCCATTCCGCGGGCTTTAAGATACCGCCTAGCCCAGTATGCTATCTGAAATAGGAACTACGTAAATTGAACAAATGTGATAGAATTTTGCTGAATTCTTAAATTAAGCATAATATAAAATGATCTAATCGGGTCTCTGATTGCCCTACACTAGAAGTATAATAGTGCATTTTACTCGCCATTTCATGCGCTTTGAGATGCCGCCTAGCCCAGTACGCTATCTGAAAGAGGAGCGACGTAAGTTGAACAAATGTGATAGAATTTCGCTGAATTCTTATATTAACCAAAACATAAAATGATCTAATCGGGTCTCTGATTGCCCTATCATAGAAGTTTAATAGTGCATTTTACTCGTCATTCCACGCGCTTTAAGATGCCGCCTAGCCCAGTACGCTATCTGAAATAGGAGCGACGTATGTTGAACAAATGTGATAGAATTTCCCTGAATTCTTATATTAACCTTAATGTAAAATGATCTAATCGGGTCTCTGATTGCCCTATCATAGAAGTTTAGTAGTGCATTTTACTCGCCCTTCCACGCGCTTTGAGATGCCGCCTAGCCCAGTACGCTATCTGAAATAGGAGCGACGTAAATTGAACAAATGTGATAGAATTTCGCTGAATTCTTAAATTGACTATAATATAAAATGATCTTATCGGGTCTCTGTTTGCCCTACCCTAGAAGATTAATAGTGCATTTTACTCCACATTTCTTGCGCTTTGAGATGCCGCTTAGCCCAATACGCTATCTGAAATATCAGCGACGTAAATTGAACAAATGTGAGAGAATTTCGCTGAATTCTTATATTAACCAAAATATAAAATGATGTAATCGGGTCTCTGATTGCCCGATCATAGAAGTTTAGTAGTGCATTTTACTCGCCCTTCCACGCGCTTAGAGATTCCGCCTAGCCCAGTACGCTATCTGAAATAGGAGCGACGTAAGTTGAACAAATGTGATAGAATTACGCTGAATTCTTATATTAACCGTAATATAAAATGATCTAATCGGGTCTCTGTTTGCCCTACCCTAGAAGTTTAATAGTGCATTTTACTCGTCATTTCATGCGCTTTGAGATGTCGCATAGCCCAATACGCTATCTGAAATAGGAACGACGTAAATTGAACAAATGTGATAGAATTTTTCTGAATTCTTAAACTAACCATAATATAAAATGATCTAATCGGGTCTCTGTTTGCCCTACCATTGAAGTTTAATAGTGCATTTTACTCGCCATTTTATGCGCTTTGAGATGCCGCTTAGCCCAATACGCTATCTGAAATAGGTGCGACGTAAATTGAACAAATGTGATAGAATTTCGCTGAATTCTTATATTAACCAAAATATAAAATGATCTAATCGGGTCTCTGATTGCCCTATCATAGAAGTTTGATAGTGCATTTTACTCGACATTCCACGCGCTTTAAGTTGCCGCCTAGCCCAGTACGCTATCTGAAATAGGAGCTACGTAAGTTGAACAAATGTGACAGAATTACGCTGAATTCTTATATTAACCGCAATATAAAATGATCTAATCGGGTCTCTGTTTGCCTTATCCTAGAAGTTTAATAGTGCATTTTACTCGTCAATCCATGCACTTTGAGATGCCGCTTAGCCCAATACGCTATCTGAAATAGGAGCGACGTAAATTTAACAAATGTGATAGAATTTTGCTGAATTCTTAAATTAAGCATAATATAAAATGATCTAATCGGGTCTCTGATTGCCCTACACTAGAAGTATAATAGTGCATTTTACTCGCCATTTCATGCGCTTTGAGATGCCGCCTAGCCCAGTACGCTATCTGAAAGAGGAGCGACGTAAGTTGAACAAATGTGATAGAATTACGCTGAATTCTTATATTAACCGTAATATAAAATGATCTATTCTGGTTTCTGTTCGCCCTACCCCAGAAGTTTAATAGAGCATTTCACTCGTCAATCCATGCGGTTAGAGATGCCGCTTAGCCCAATACGCTATCTGAAATAGGAGCGACGTAAATTGAACAAATGTGATAGAATTTCGCTGAATTCTTATATTAACCAAAAAATAAAATGATCTAATCGGGTCTCTGATTGCCCTATCATAGAAGTTTAATAGTGCATTTTACTCGCCCTTCCACGCGCTTTGAGATGCCGCCTAGCCCAGTACGCTATCTGAAATAGGAGCGACGTAAATTGAACAAATGTGATAGAATTTCCGTGAATTCTTATATTAACCGTAATATAAAATGATCTATTCGGGTTTCTGTTCGCCCTACCCCAGAAGTTTAATAGAGCATTTCACTCGTCAATCCATGCGCTTTGAGATGCCGCTTAGCCCAATACGCTATCTGAAATAGGAGCGACGTAAATTGAACAAATGTGATAGAATTTCGCTGAATTCTTATATTAACCAAAATACAAAATGATCTAATCGGGTCTCTGATTGCCCTATCATAGAAGTTTAATAGTGCATTTTACTCGCCATTCTACGCGCTTTAAGATGCCGCCTAGCCCAGTACGCTATCTGAAATAGGAGCTACGTAAGTTGAACAAATGTGACAGAATTACGCTGAATTCTTATATTAACCTTAATGTAAAATGATCTAATCTGGTCTCTGTTCGCCCTACCCTAGAAGTTTAATAGTGCATTTCACTCGTCATTTCATGCGCTTTGAGATGCCGCTTAGCCGAATAAGCTATCTGAAATAGGAGCGACGTAAATTGAACAAATGTGATAGAATTTCGCTGAATTCTTATATTAACCAAAATATAAAATGATCTAATCGGGTCTCTGATTGCCCTATCGTAGAAGTTTAATAGTGCATTTTACTCGCCATTCCGCGGGCTTTAAGATACCGCCTAGCCCAGTATGCTATCTGAAATAGGAACTATGTAAATTGAACAAATGTGATAGAATTTTGATGAATTCTTAAATTAAGCATAATATAAAATGATCTAATCGGGTCTCTGATTGCCCTACACTAGAAGTATAATAGTGCATTTTACTCGCCATTTCATGCGCTTTGAGATGCCGCCTAGCCCAGTACGCTATCTGAAAGAGGAGCGACGTAAGTTGAACAAATGTGATAGAATTTCGCTGAATTCTTATATTAACCAAAACATAAAATGATCTAATCGGGTCTCTGATTGCCCTATCATAGAAGTATAATAGTGCATTTTACTCGCCATTCCACGCGCTTTAAGATGCCGCCTAGCCCAGGACGCTATCTGAAATAGGAGCCACGTAAGTTGAACAAATGTGACAGAGTTACGCTGAATTCTTATATTAACCGCAATATAAAATGATCTAATCGGGTCTCTGTTTGCCTTATCCTAGAAGTTTAATAGTGCATTTTACGCGCCATTTCATGCGCTTTGAGATGCCGCTTAGCCCAGTACGCTATCTGAAATAGGAGCGACGTAAATTGAACAAATGTGATAGAAATTCGCTGAATTCTTATATTAACCGTAATATAAAATGATCTATTCGGGTTTCTGTTCGCCCTACCCCAGAAGTTTAATAGAGCATTTCACTCGTCAAGCCATGCGCTTTGAGATGCCGCTTAGCCCAATACGCTATCTGAAATAGGAGCGACGTAAATTGAACAAATGTGATAGAATTTCCGTGAATTCTTATATTAACCGTAATATAAAATGATCTATTCGGGTTTCTGTTCGCCCTACCCCAGAAGTTTAATAGAGCATTTCACTCGTCAATCCATGCGCTTTGAGATGCCGCTTAGCCCAATACGCTATCTGAAATAGGAGCGACGTAAATTGAACAAATGTGATAGAATTTCGCTGAATTCTTATATTAACCAAAATATAAAATGATCTAACCGGGTCTCTGATAGCCCTATCATAGAAGTTTAATAGTGCATTTTACTCGCCATTCCGCGGGCTTTAAGATACCGCCTAGCCCAGTATGCTATCTGAAATAGGAACTTCGTAAATTGAACAAATGTGATAGAATTTTGCTGAATTCTTAAATTAAGCATAATATAAAATGATCTAATCGGGTCTCTGATTGCCCGACACTAGAAGTATAATAGTGCATTTTACTCGCCATTTCATGCGCTTTGAGATGCCGCCTAGCCCAGTACGCTATCTGAAAGAGGAGTGACGTAAGTTGAACAAATGTGATAGAATTACGCTGAATTCTTATATTAACCGTAATATAAAATGATCTAATCGGGTCTCTGTTTGCCCTACCCTAGAAGTTTAACAGTGCATTTTACTCGTCATTTCATGCGCTTTGAGATGCCGCATAGCCCAATACGCTATCTGAAATAGGAACGACGTAAATTGAACAAATGTGATAGAATTTTTCTGAATTCTTAAATTAACCATTATATAAAATGATCTAATCGGGTCTCTGTTTGCCCTACCCTTGAAGTTTAATAGTGCATTTTACTCGCCATTCCACGCGCTTTAAGATGCCGCCTAGCCCAGTACGCTATCTGAAATAGGGGCGACGTAAATGGAACAAATGTGTTAGAATTTCGCTGAATTCTTATATTAACCGTAATATAAAATGATCTAATCGGGTCTCCGATTGCCCTATCATAGAAGTTTAATAGTGCATTTTACTCGCCATTCCACGCGCTTTAAGTTGCCGCCTAGCCCAGTACGCTATCTGAAATAGGAGCTACGTAAGTTGAACAAATGTGATAGAATTTTGCTGAATTCTTAAATTAACCATAATATAAAATGATATAATCGGGTCTCTGTTTGCCCTACCCAAGAACTTTAATAGTGCATTTCTCTCGACATTTCATGCGCTTTGAGATGCCGCTTAGCCCAATACGCTATCTGACATAGGAGCGACGTAAATTGAAGAAATGTGATAGAATTTCGCTGAATTCTTATATTAACCAAAATATAAAATGATCTAATCGGGTCTCTGATTGCCCTGTCAGAGAAGTTTGATAGTGTATTTTACTCGACATTCCACGCGCTTGAAGTTGCCGCCTAGCCCAGTACGCTATCTGAAATAGGAGCTACGTAAGTTGAACAAATGTGACAGAATTACGCTGAATTCTTATATTTACCGTAATATAAAATGATCTAATCGGGTCTCTGTTTCCCTTATCCTAGAAGTTTAATAGTGAATTTTACTCGCCATTTCATGCGCTTTGAGATGCCGCATAGCCCAATACGCTATCTGAAATAGGAGCGACGTAAATTCAAGAAATGTGATAGAATTTCGCTGAATTCTTATATTAACCTCAATGTAAAATGATCTAATCGGGTCTTTGTTCGCCCTACCCTAGAAGTTTAATAGTGCATTTCACTCGTCATTTCATGCGCTTTGAGATGCCGCTTAGCCCAATACGCTATCTGACATAGGAGCGACGTAAATTGAACAAATGTGATAGAATTTCGCTGAATTCTTAAATTAACCATAATATAAAATGATCTAATGGGGTCTCTGTTTGCCCTACCCTAGAAGTTTAATAGTGCATTTGACTCGTCATTTCATGCGCTTTGAGATGCCGCTTAGCCCAATACGTTATCTGAAATAGGAGCGATGTAAATTGATCAAATGTGATAGAATTTCGCTGAATTCTTTTAATAACCATAACGTAAAATGATCTAATCGGGTCTCTGTTCGCCCTAGCGTAGAAGGTTAATTGTGCATTTTATTCGTCATTTCATTCGCTTTGAGATGCCGCTTAGCCCAATACGCTATCTGAAATAGGAGCGACGTAAATTGAACAAATGTGATAGAATTTAGCTGAATTCTTATATTAACCAAAATATAAAATGATCTAATCGGGTCTCTGTTTGCCCTACCCTAGAAGAATAATAGTGCATTTTACTCGCCATTTCTCGCGCTTCGAGTTGCCGCTTAGCCCAATACGCTTTCTGGAATATCAGCGACGTAAATTGAACAAATGTGTGAGAATTTCGCTGAATTCTTAAATGAACCATAATATAAAATGATCTTATCGGGTCCCTGTTTGCCCCACCCTAGAAGTTTAATAGTGCATTTTACTCGACATTTCTTGCGCTTTGAGATGCCGCTTAGTCCAATACGCTATCTGAAATATCAGCGACGTAAATTGAACAAATGTGAGCGAATTTCGCTGAATTCTTATATTAACCAAAATATAAAATGATCTAGTCGGTTCTCTGATTACCCTATCATAGAAGTTTAGTAGTGCATTTTACTCGCCCTTCCACGCGCTTTGAGATACCGCCTTGCCCAGTACGCTATCTGAAATAGGAGCGACGTAAGTTGAACAAATGTGATAGAATTACGCTGCATTCTTATATTAACCTTAATGTAAAATGTTCTAATCGGGTCTCTGTTCGTTCTACCCAAGAAGATTAGAGTGCATTTCACTCGTCATTTCATGCGCTTTGAGATGCCGCGTAGCCCAGTACGCTATCTGAAATAGGAGCGATGTAAATTGAACAAATGTGATAGAATTTCGATGAATTCTTGAATTAACCATAATATAAAATGATCTAATCAGGTCTGTGTTCGCCCTACCCTAGAAGTTTAATAGTGTATTTTATTCGCCATTTCATGCGCTTTGAGATGCCGCTTAGCCCAATACGCTATGTGAAATAGGAGCGACGTAAATTGAACAAATGTGATAGAATTTCCCTGAAATCTTATAGTAAACAAAATATAAAATGTTCTAATCGGGACTCTGATTGTCCTATCACGGAATTTTAGTAGTGCATTTTACTCGCCCTTCCACGCGCTTTGAGATGTCGCCTAGCCCAGTACGCTATCTGAAATAGGAGCGACGTAAGTTGAACAAATGTGACAGGATTACGCTGAATTCTTATATTAACCGTAATATAAAATGATCTATTCGGGTTTCTGTTCGCCCTACCCCAGAAGTTTAATAGAGCATTTCACTCGTCAATCCATGCGCTTTGAGATGCCGCTTAGCCCAATACGCTATCTGAAATAGGAGCGACGTAAATTGAACAAATGTAATAGAATTTCGCTGAATTCTTATATTAACCAAAATATAAAATGATCTAATCGGGTCTCTGATTGCCCTATCATAGAAGTTTAATAGTACATTTTACTCGCCATTCCTCGCGCTTTAAGATGCCGCCTATCCGAGTACGCTATCTGAAATAGGAGCGACGTATATTGAACAAATGTGATAGAATTTTTCTGAATTCATAAATTAACCATAATATGAAATGACCTAATCGGGTCTCTGTTTGCCCTACCCTAGAAGTTTAATAGTGCATTTTACTCGCCATTTCTTGCACTTTGAGATGCCGCTTAGCACAAGTCGCTATCTGAAATAGGAGCGATGTAAATTGAACAAATGTGATAGAATTTCGCTGAATTCTTATATTAATCTTAATGTAAAATAATCTAATCGGGTCTTTGTTCGCCTTACCCTAGAAGTTTAATAGTGCATTTTACTCGCCACTTCATGCGCTTTGAGATGCCGCTTAGCCCGATACGCTATCTGAAATAGGAGCGACGTATGTTGAACAAATGTGATAGAATTACGCTGAATTCTTATATTAACCGTAATATAAAATGATCTAATCGGGTCTCTGTTTGCATTACCATAGAAGTTTAATAGTGCATTTTACTCGCCATTTCATGCGCTTTAAGTTGCCGCCTAGCCCAGTATGCTATCTGAAATAGGAACGACGTAAATTGAACAAATGTGATAGAATTTTGCTGAATTCTTAAATTAACAATAATATAAAATGATCTAAACGGGTCTCTGATTGCCCTATCATAGAAGTTTAATAGTGCATTTTACTCGCCATTCCTCGCGCTTTAAGTTGCCGCTTAGCCCAATACGCTATCTGACATAGGAGCGACGTAAATTGAACAAATGTGATAGAATTTCGCTGAATTCTTATATTAACCAAAATATAAAATGATCTAATCGGGTCTCTGATTTCCCTATCATAGAAGTTTAGTAGTGCATTTGACTCGCCATTTCATGCGCTTTGAGATGCCGCTTAGCCCAATACGCTATCTGAAATAGGGGCGACGTAAATTGAGCAAATGTGATAGAATTACTCTGAATTCATATATTAACCGTAATATAAAATGACCTAATCGGGTCTCTGTTTGCCTTACCCTAGAAGTTTAATAGTGCATTTTACTCGCCATTTCATGCGCTTTGAGATGCCGCTTAGCCCAATACGCTATCTGAAATAGGAGCGACGTAAATTGAACAAATGTGATAGAATTTCGCTGAATTCTTAAATTAACCATAATATAAAATGATCTAATGGGGTCTCTGATTGCCCTACCCTAGAAGATTAATAGTGCATTTCACTCGCCATTTCATGCGCTTTGAGATGCCGCTCAGCCCGATACGCTATCTGACATAGGAGCGACGTAAATTGAACAAATGTGATAGAATTTCGCTGAATTCTTATATTAACCAAAATATAAAATGATCTAATCGGGTCTCTGATTTCCCTACCCTAGAAGATTAATAGTGCATTTCACTCGCCATTTCATGCGCTTTGAGATGCCGCTTTGCCCAATACGCTATCTGACATAGGAGCGACGTAAATTGAACAAATGTGATAGAATTTCGCTGAATTCTTATATTAACCAAAATATAAAATGATGTAATCGGATCTCTGATTTCCCTATCATAGAAGTTTAGTAGTGCATTTGACTCGCCATTTCATGCGCTTTGAGATGCCGCTTAGCCCAATACGCTATCTGAAATAGGGGCGACGTAAATTGAACAAATGTGATAGAATTACTCTGAATTCATATATTAACCGTAATATAAAATGACCTAATCGGGTCTCTGTTTGCCTTACACTAGAAGTTTAATAGTGCATTTTCTCGCCATTTCATGCGCTTTGAGATGCCGCTTAGCCCAATACGCTATCTGACATAGGAGCGACGTAAATTGAACAAATGTGATAGAATTTCGCTGAATTCTTATATTAACCAAAATATAAAATGATCTAATCGGGTCTCTGATTTCCCTATCATAGAAGTTTAGTAGTGCATTTGACTCGCCATTTCATGCGCTTTGAGATGCCGCTTAGCCCAATACGCTATCTGAAATAGGGGCGACGTAAATTGAACAAATGTGATAGTATTACTCTGAATTCATATATTAACCGTAATATAAAATGACCTAATCGGGTCTCTGTTTGCCTTACCCTAGAAGTTTAATAGTGCATTTTACTCGCCATTTCATGCGCTTTGAGATGCCGCTTAGCCCAATACGCTATCTGAAATAGGAGCGACGTAAATTGAACAAATGTGATAGAATTTCGCTGAATTCTTAAATTAACCATAATATAAAATGACCTAATGGGGTCTCTGACTGCCCTACCCTAGAAGATTAATAGTGCATTTCACTCGCCATTTCATGCGCTTTGAGATGCCGCTCAGCCCGATACGCTATCTGACATAGGAGCGACGTAAATTGAACAAATGTGATAGAATTTCGCTGAATTCTTATATTAACCAAAATATAAAATGATCTAATCGGGTCTCTGATTTCCCTACCCTAGGAGATTAATAGTGCATTTCACTCGCCATTTCATGCGCTTTGAGATGCCGCTTAGTCCAATACGCTATCTGACATAGGAGCGACGTAAATTGAACAAATGTGATAGAATTTCGCTGAATTCTTATATTAACCAAAATATAAAATGATCTAATCGGGTCTCTGATTTCCCTATCATAGAAGTTTAGTAGTGCATTTGACTCGCCATTTCATGCGCTTTGAGATGCCGCTTAGCCCAATACGCTATCTGAAATAGGGGCGACGTAAATTGAACAAATGTGATAGAATTACTCTGAATTCATATATTAACCGTAATATAAAATGACCTAATCGGGTCTCTGTTTGCCTTACACTAGAAGTTTAATAGTGCATTTTCTCGCCATTTCATGCGCTTTGAGATGCCGCTTAGCTCAATACGCTATCAGAAATAGGAGCGACGTAAATTGAACGAATGTGATAGAATTTCGCTGAATTCTTATATTAACCAAAATATAAAATGATCTAATCGGGTCTCTGATAGCCCTATCATAGAAGTTTAGAAGTGCATTTTACTCGTCATTTCATGCGCTTTGAGATGCCGCTTAGCCCAATAAGCTGTCTGAAATAGGAGCGACGTAAATTCAACAAATGTGATAGAAGTTCCCTGAATACTTATATTAACCTTAATGTAAAATGATCTAATCGGGTCTCTGTTCGCCATGCCCTAGAAGTTTAATAGTGCACTTTACTCGCCATTTCATGCGCTTTGAGATGCCGCTTAGCCCAATACGCCATCTGAAATTGGAGCGACGTAAAATGAACAAATGTGATAGGATTTCGCTGAATTCTTAAATTAACCATAATATAAAATGATCTAATCGGGTCTCTATGTGCCCAACCCTAGAAGCTTAATAGTGCATTTTACTCGCCATTTCTTGCGCTTTGAGATGCCGCTTAGCCCAATACGCTATCTGAAATAGGAGCGACGTAAATTGAACAAATGTGATAGAATTTCCCTGAAATGTTATAGTAAACAAAATATAAAATGATCTGTTCGGAACTCTGATTGCCCTATCATAGAAGTTTAGCAGTGCATTTTACTCGCCGTTCCACGCGCTTTAAGATGCCGCCTAGCGCAGTACGCTATCTGAAATAGGAGCGACGTTAGTTGAACAAATGTGATAGAATTTCGCTGGATTCTTATATTAACCAAAATATAAAATGATCTAATCGGGTCTCTGATTGCCCTACCCTAGAAGTTTAATAGTGCATTTTACTCGCCATTTCATGCGCTTTGAGATGCCGCTTAGCCCAATACGCTATCTGAAATAGGAGCGACGTAAATTAAACAAATGTGATAGAATTTCGCTGAATTCTTATATTAACCAAAATATAAAATGATCTAATCGGGTCTCTGATTGCCCTATCATTGAAGTCTAATAGTGCATTTTACTCGCCATTCCTCGCGCTTTAAGATGCCGCCTATCCGGGAACGCTATCTGAAATAGGAGCGACGTAAATTGAACAAATGTGATAGAACTACGCTGCATTCTTATATTAACCGTAATATAAAATGATCTAATCGGGTCTCTGTTTGCCTTATCCTAGAAGTTTAATAGTGCATTTTACTCGCTATTTCTTGCGCTTTGAGATGCCGCTTAGCCTAGTACGCTATCTGAAATAGGAGCGACGTAAATTGAACAAATGTGATAGAATTTCGCTGAATTCTTATATTAACCAAAATATAAAATGATCTAATCGGGTCTCTGATTGCCCTATCATAGAAGTTTAACAGTGCATTTTACTCGCCATTCCACGCGCTTTAAGTTGCCGCCTAGCCCAGCACGCTATCTGAAATAGGAGCTACGTAAGTTGAACAAATGTCACAGAATTACGCTGAATTCTTATATTAACCGTAATATAAAATGATCTAATCTGGTCTCTGTTTGCCTTATCCTAGAAGTTTAATAGTGCATTTTACTCGCCATTTCTTGCGCTTTGAGATGCCGCTTAGCCGAGTGCGCTATCTGAAATAGGAGCGATGTAAATTGAACTAATGTGATAGAATTTCGATGAATTCTTTTATTAACCAAAGTATAAAATGATCTAATCGGGTCTCTGATTGCCCTACCCTAGAAGTTTAATAGTGCATTTTACTCGCCATTTCATGCGCTTTGAGATGCCGCTTAGCCCAATACGCTATCTGAAATAGGAGCGACGTAAATTGAACAAATGTGATAGAATTTCGCTGAATTCTTATATTACCCAAAATATAAAATGAACTAATCGGGTCTCTGATTGCCCTATCAATGAAGTTTAATAGTGCATTTTACTCGCCATTCCACGCGGTTTAAGTTGCCGCCTAGACCAGTACGCTATCTGAAATAGGAGCTACGTAACTTGAACAAATGTGACAGAATTACGCTGAATTCTTATATTAACCGTAATATAAAATGGTCTAATCGGGTCTCCATTAGCCTTATCCTAGAAGTTTAATAGTGCATTTTACTCGCCATTTCATGCGCATGGAGATGCCGCTTAGCCCAATACGCTATTTGAAATAGGAGCGATGTAAATTGAACAAATGTGATAGAATTTCGCTGAATTCTTAAATTAACCATAATATGAAATGACCTAATCGGGTCTCTGTTCGCCCTACCCAAGAAGTTTAATAGTGCATTTCTCTCGTCATTTCATACGCTTTGAGATGCCGCTTAGCCCAATACGCTATCTGAAATAGGAGCGACGTAAATTGAACAAATGTGATAGAATTTCCCTGAAATCTTATATTAAACAATACATAAAATGATCTAAACGGGACTCTGATTGCCCTACCATAGCAGTTTAGTAGTGCATTTTACTCGCCCTTCCACGCGCTTTAAGATGCCGCCTAGCCCAGCACACTATCTGAAATAGGAGCGACGTATGTTGAACAAATGTGATAGAATTACGCTGAATTGTTATATTAACCGTAATATAAAATGATCTAATTGGGTCTCTGTTTGCCTTACCCTAGAAGTTTAATAGTGCATTTTACTCGCCATTTCATGCGCTTTGAGATGCCGCTTAGCCCAATACGCTATCTGAAATAGGAGCGACGTAAATTGAACAAATGTGATAGAATTACGCTGAATCCTTATATTAACCAAAATATAAAATGATCTAATCGGGTCTCTGATTGCCCTATTATAGAAGTTTAATAGTGCATTTTACTCGCCATTCCGCGCGCTTTAAGATGCCGCCTAGCCCAATACGCTATCTGAAATAGGAGCGACGTAAAATGAACAAATGTGTTAGGATTTCGCTGAATTCTTAAATTAACCATAATATAAAATTATCTAATCGGGTCTATATGTGCCCAACCCTAGAAGCTTAATAGTGCATTTTACTCGCCATTTCTTGCGCTTTGAGATGCCGCTTAGCCCAATACGCTATCTGAAATAGGAGCGACGTAAATTGAACAAATGTGATAGAATTTCCCTGAAATCTTATATTAAACAATACATAAAATGATCTAATCGGGTCTCTGTTTGCATTACCCTCGAAGTTTAATAGTGCATTTTACTCGCCTTTCCACGCGCTTTAAGATGCCGCCTATCCGAGTACGCTATCTGAAATAGGAGCGACGTAAGTTGAACAAATGTGATATCATAACGCTGAATTCTTATATTAACCGTAATATAAAATGGTCTAATCGGATCTCCGTTTGCCTTATCCTAGAAGTTTATTAGTGCATTTTATTCGTCATTCCATGCGCTTTGAGATGCCGCTTAGCCCAATACGCTATCTGAAATAGGAGCGATGTAAATTGAACAAATGTGATAGAATTTTGCTTAATTCTTAAATTAACCATAATATAAAATAATGTAATCGGGTCTCTGTTCGCCCTACCCAAGAAGTTTAATAGTGCATTTCTCTCGTCATTTCATGCGCTTTGAGATGCCGCTTAGCCCAATAGCTATCTGAAATAGGAGCGACGTAAATTGAACAAATGTGATAGAATTTCCCTGAAATATTATATTAAAGAAAATATAAAATGATCTAAACGGGACTCTGATTGCCCTATCATAGACGTTTAGTAGTGCATTTTACTCGCCCTTCCACGCGCTTTAAGATGCCGCCTAGCCCAGTACACTATCTGAAATAGGAGCGACGTAAATTGAAAAAATGTGATAGAATTTCGCTGAATTCTTATATTAACCAAAATATAAAATGATCTAATGGGGTCTCTGTTTGCCCTACCCTAGAAGTTTAATAGTGCATTTTACTCGCCATTTCATGCGCTTTGAGATGCCGCTTAACCCAATACGCTATCTGAAATAGGAGCGACGTAAATTGAACAAATGTGATAGAATTTCGCTGAATTCTTATATTAACCAAAATATAAAATGATCTAATCGGGTCTCTGATTGCCCTACCCTAGAAGTTTAATAGTGCATTTTACTCGCCATTTCATGCGCTTTGAGATGCCGCTTAGCCCAATACGCTATCTGAAATAGGAGCGACGTAAATTGAACAAATGTGATAGAATTTCGCTGAATTCTTATATTAACCAAAATATAAAATGATCTATTCGGGTCTCTGATTGCCCTACCCTAGAAGTTTAATAGTGCATTTTACTCGCCATTTCATGCGCTTTGAGATGCCGCTTAACCCAATACGCTATCTGAAATAGGAGCGACGTAAATTAAACAAATGTGATAGAACTTCGCTGAATTCTTATATTAACCATAATATAAAATGATCTAATCGGGTCTCTGATTGCCCTACCCTAGAAGTTTAATAGTGCATTTTACTCACCATTCCACGCGCTTTATGTTGCCGCCTAGCCCAGTACGCTATCTGAAATAGGAGCTACGTAAGTTGAACAAATGTCACAGAATTACGCTGAATTCTTATATTAACCGTAATATAAAATGATCTAATCGGGTCTCTGTTTGCCTTATCCTAGAAGTTTAATAGTGCATTTTGCTCGTCAATTCATGCGCTTTGCGATGCCTCTTAGCCCAATAAGCTATCTGAAATAGGAGCGACGTAAATTGAACAAATGTGATAGAATTTCGCTGAATTCATATATTAACCAAAATATAAAACGATCTAATCGGGTCTCTCATTGCCCTATCATAGAAGTTTAACAGTGCATTTTACTCGCCATTCCACGCTCTTTAAGTTGCCGCCTAGCCCAGCACGCTATCTGAAATAGGAGCTACGTAAGTTGAACAAATGTCACAGACTTACGCTGAATTCTTATATTAACCGTAATATAAAATGATCTAATCGGGTCTCTGTTTGCCTTATCCTAGAAGTTTAATAGTGCATTTTACTCGCCATTTCTTGTGCTTTGAGATGCCGCTTAGCCCAGTACGCTATCTGAAATAGGAGCGATGTAAATTGAACAAATGTGATAGAATTTCGATGAATTCATTTATTAACCAAAATATAAAATGATCTAATCGGGTCTCTGATTGCCCTACCCTAGAAGTTTAATAGTGCATTTTATTCGTCATTTCATGTGCTTTGAGATGCCGCTTAGCCCAATACGCTATCTGAAATAGGAGCGACGCAAATTGAACAAATGCGATAGAATATCGCTGAATTCTTATTTTAACCATAATATAAAATGATGTAGTCGGGTCTCTGTTCGCCCTACCCAAGAAGTTTAATAGTGCATTTCTCTCGTCATTTCATGCGCTTTGAGATGCCGCTTAGCCCAATAGCTATCTGAAATAGGAGCGACGTAAATTGAACAAATGTGATAGAATTTCCCTGAAATCTTATATTAACCGTAATATAAAATGATCTAATCGGGTCTCTGTTTGCATTACCCTCGAAGTTTAATAGTGCATTTTACTCGCCTTTCCACGCGCTTTAAGATGCCGCCTATCCGAGTACGCTATCTGAAATAGGTGCGACGTAAGTTGAACAAATGTGATAGAATAACGCTGGATTCTTATATTAACCGTAATATAAAATGGTCTAATCGGGTCTCCATTTGCCTTATCCTAGAAGTTTAATAGTGCATTTTACTCGCCATTTCATGCGCATGGAGATGCCGCTTAGCCCAATACGCTATTTGAAATAGGAGCGATGTAAATTGAACAAATGTGATAGAATTTCGCTGAATTCTTAAATTAACCATAATATGAAATGACCTAATCGGGTCTCTGTTCGCCCTACCCAAGAAGTTTAATAGTGCATTTCTCTCGTCATTTCATACGCTTGGAGATGCCGCTTAGCCCAATACGCTATCTGAAATAGGAGCGACGTAAATTGAACAAATGTGATAGAATTTCCCTGAAATCTTATATTAAACAATACATAAAATGATCTAAACGGGACTCTGATTGCCCTACCATAGAAGTTTAGTAGTGCATTTTACTCGCCCTTCCACGCGCTTTAAGATGCCGCCTAGCCCAGTACACTATCTGAAATAGGAGCGACGTATGTTGAACAAATGTGATAGAATTACGCTGAATTCTTATATTAACCGCAATATAAAATGATCTAATCGGGTCTCTGTTTGCCTTACACTAGAAGTTTAATAGTGCATTTTACTCGCCATCTCATGCGCTTTGAGATGCCGCTTAGACCAATACGCTATATGAAATAGGAGCGACGTAAATTGAACAAATGTGATAGAATTACGCTGAATCCTTATATTAACCAAAATATAAAATGATCTAATCGGGTCTCTGATTGCCCTAATATAGAAGTTTAATAGTGCATTTTACACGCCATTCCACGCGCTTTAAGATGCCGCCTAGCCCAGTATGCTATCTGAAATAGGAACGACGTAAATTGAACAAATGTGATAGAATTACGCTGAATTCTTATATTAACCGTAATATAAAATGGTCTAATCGGATCTCCGTTTGCCTTATCCTAGAAGTTTATTAGTGCATTTTACTCGTCATTCCATGCGCTTTGAGATGCCGCTTAGCCCAATACGCTATCTGAAATAGGAGCGATGTAAATTGAACAAATGTGACAGAATTTTGCTGAATTCTTAAATTAATCATAATATAAAATGATGTAATCGGGTCTCTGTTCGCCCTACCCAAGAAGTTTAATAGTGCATTTCTCTCGTTATTTCATGCGCTTTGAGATGCCGCTTAGCCCAATAGCTATCCGAAATAGGAGCGACGTAAATTGAACAAATGTGATAGAATTTCCCTGAAATCTTATATTAAAGAACATATAAAATGATCTAAACGGGACTCTGATTGCCCTATCATAGACGTTTAGTAGTGCATTTTACTCGCCCTTCCACGCGCTTTAAGATGCCGCTTAGCCCAATACGCTATCTGAAATAGGAGCGACGTAAATTGAACAAATGTGATAGAATTTCGCTGGATTCTTATATTAACCAAAATATAAAATGATCTAATCGGGTCTCTGATTGCCCTATCATAGAAGTTTAATAGTGCATTTTACTCGACATTTCATGCGCTTTGAGATGCCGCTTAGCCCAATACGCTATCTGAAATAGGAGCGACGTAAATTGAACAAATGTGATAGAATTTCGCTGAATTCTTAAATTAACCATAATATAAAATGATCTAATGGGGTCTCTGTTTGCCCTACCCTAGAAGTTTAATAGTGCATTTTACGAGCCATTTCTTGCGCTTTGAGATGCAGCTTAGCCCAATACGCTATCTGAAATAGGAGCGACGTAAATTGAACAAAAGTGATAGAATTTCGCTGAATTCTTATTTTAACCTTAATGTAAAATGATCTAATCTGGTCTTTGTTCGCCCTACCCAAGAAGTTTAATAGTGCATTTCTCTCGTCATTTCATGCGCTTTGAGATGCCGCATAGCCCAATACGCTATCTGAAATAGGAGCGACGTAAATTGAACAAATGTGATAGAATTTTGCTGAATTCTTAAATTAACCATAATATAAAATGATCTAATCGGGTCTCTGATTGCCCTACCCTAGAAGTTTAATAGTGCATTTCTCTCGTCATTTCATGCGCTTTGAGATGCCGCATAGCCCAATACGCTATCTGAAATAGGAGCGACGTAAATTGAACAAATGTGATAGAATTTTGCTGAATTCTTAAATTAACCATAATATAAAATGATCTAATCGGGTCTCTGTTCGCCCTACCCAAGAAGTTTAATAGTGCATTTCTCTCGCCATTTCATGCGCTTTGAGATGCCGCATAGCCCAATACGCTATCTGAAATAGGAGCGACGTAAATCGAACAAATGTGATAGAATTTTGCTGAATTCTTAAATTAACCATAATATAAAATGATCTAATCGGGTCTCTGATTGCCCTACCCTAGAAGTTTAATAGTGCATTTTACTCGTCGTTTCATGCGCTTTGAGATGCCGCTTAGCCCAATAAGCTGTCTGAAATAGGAGCGACGTAAATTGAACAAATGTGATAGAAGTTCCCTGAATACATATATTAACCTTAATGTAAAATGATCTAATCGGGTCTCTGATTGCCCTATCATAGAAGTTTAATTGTGCATTTTACTCGTCATTCCACGCGCTTTAAGATGCCGCCTAGCCCAGTACGCAATCTGAAATAGGAGCGACGTAAATTGAACAAATGTGATAGAATTTTGCTGAATTCTTAAATTAACCATAATATAAAATGATGTAATCGGGTCTCTGTTCGCCCTACCCAAGAAGTTTAATAGTGCATTTTACTCGTCAATTCATGCGCTTTGCGATGCCGCTTAGCCCAATAAGCTATCTGAAATAGGAGCGACGTAAATTGAACAAATGTGATAGAATTTCGCTGAATTCTTATATTAACCAAAATATAAAATGATCTAATCGGGTCTCTGATTGCCCTATCATAGAAGTTTAATAGTGCATTTTACTCGCCATTCCACGCGCTTTAAGATGCCGCCTAGCCCAGTACGCTATCTGAAATAGGAGCTACGTAAGTTGAACGAATGTGACAGAATTACGCTGATTTCTTATATTAACCGTAATATAAAATGATCTAATCGGGTCTCTGTTTGCCTTATCCTAGAAGTTTAATAGTGCATTTTACTCGTCAATTCATGCGCTTTCCGATGCCGCTTAGCCCAATAAGCTATCTGAAATAGGAGCGACGTAAATTGAACAAATGTGATAGAATTGCGATGAATTCATTTATTAACCAAAATATGAAATGATCTAATCGGGTCTCTGATTGCCCTACCCTAGAAGTTTAATAGTGCATTTTACTCGCCATTTCATGCGCTTTGAGATGCCGCTTAGCCCAATACGCTATCTGAAATAGGAGCGACGTAAATTGAACAAATGTGATAGAATTTCGCTGAATTCTTAAATTAACCATAATATAAAATGATCTAATGGGGTCTCTGTTTGCCCTACCCTAGAAGTTTAATAGTGCATTATACTCGCCATTTCTTGCGCTTTGAGATGCCGCTTAGCACAAGTCGCTATCTGAAATAGGAGCGATGTAAATTGAACAAATGTGATAGAATTTCGCTGAATTCTTATATTAACCTTAATGTAAAATGATCTAATCGGGTCTTTGTTCGCCCTACCCAAGAAGTTTAATAGTGCATTTCACTCGTCAATTCATGCGCTTTGCGATGCCGCTTAGCCCAATAAGCTATCTGAAATTGGAGCGACGTATATTGAACAAATGTGATAGAATTTCGCTGAATTCTTATATTAACCAAAATATAAAATGATCTAATCGGGTCTCTGATTGCCCTATCATAGAAGTTTAATAGTGCATTTTACTCGCCATTCCACGCGCTTTAAGATGCCGCCTAGCCCAGTACGCTATCTGAAATAGGAGCTACGTAAGTTGAACGAATGTGACAGAATTACGCTGATTTCTTATATTAACCGTAATATAAAATGATCTAATCGGGTCTCTGTTTGCCTTATCCTAGAAGTTTAATAGTGCATTTTACTCGTCAATTCATGCGCTTTCCGATGCCGCTTAGCCCAATAAGCTATCTGAAATAGGAGCGACGTAAATTGAACAAATGTGATAGAATTGCGATGAATTCATTTATTAACCAAAATATGAAATGATCTAATCGGGTCTCTGATTGCCCTACCCTAGAAGTTTAATAGTGCATTTTACTCGCCATTTCATGCGCTTTGAGATGCCGCTTAGCCCAATACGCTATCTGAAATAGGAGCGACGTAAATTGAACAAATGTGATAGAATTTCGCTGAATTCTTAAATTAACCATAATATAAAATGATCTAATGGGGTCTCTGTTTGCCCTACCCTCGAAGTTTAATAGTGCATTTTACTCGAAATTTCTTGCGCTTTGAGATGCCACTTAGCACAAGTCGCTATCTGAAATAGGAGCGATGTAAATTGAACAAATGTGATAGAATTTCGCTGAATTCTTATATTAACCTTAATGTAAAATGATCTAATCGGGTCTTTGTTCGCCCTACCCGAGAAGTTTAATAGTGCATTTCACTCGTCATTTCATGCGCTTTGCGATGCCGCTTAGCCCAATAAGCTATCTGAAATTGGAGCGACGTGTATTGAACAAATGTGATAGAATTTCGCTGAATTCTTATATTAACCAAAATATAAAATGATCTAATCGGGTCTCTGATTGCCCTATCGTAGAAGCTTAATAGTGCATTTTACTCGCCATTCCACGCGCTTTAAGATGCCGCCTAGCCCAGTACGCTATCTGAAATAGGAGCTACGTAAGTTGAACGAATATGACAGAATTACGCTGATTTCTTATATTAACCGTAATATAAAATGATCTAATCGGGTCTCTGTTTGCCTTATCCTAGAAGTTTAATAGTGCATTTTACTCGCCATTTCATGCGCTTTGAGATGCCTCTTAGCCCAATACGCTATCTGAAATAGGAGCGACGTAAATTGAACAAATGTGATAGAATTTCGCTGAATTCTTATATTAACCAAAATATAAAATGATCTAATCCGGTCTCTGTTTGCCCTACCCTAGAAGTTGAATAGTGCATTGTACGAGCCATTTCTTGCGCTTTGAGATGCAGCTTAGGCCAATACGCTATCTGAAATAGGAGCGACGTAAATTGAACAAATGTCACAGAATTACGCTGAATTCTTATATTAACCGTAATATAAAATGATCTAATCGTGTCTCTGTTTGCCTTATCCTAGAAGTTTAATAGTGCATTTTACTCGCCATTCCACGCGCTTTAGGATGCCGCCTAGCCCAGTACGCTATCTGAAATAGGAGCTACGTAAGTTGAACGAATGTGACAGAATTACGCTGATTTCTTATATTAACCGTAATATAAAATGATCTAATCGGGTCTCTGTTTGCCTTATCCTAGAAGTTTAATAGTGCATTTTACTCGCCATTTCATGCGCTTTGAGATGCCTCTTAGCCCAATACGCTATCTGAAATAGGAGCGACGTAAATTGAACAAATGTGATAGAATTTCGCTGAATTCTTATATTAACCAAAATATAAAATGATCTAATCCGGTCTCTGTTTGCCCTACCCTAGAAGTTGAATAGTGCATTGTACGAGCCATTTCTTGCGCTTTGAGATGCAGCTTAGGCCAATACGCTATCTGAAATAGGAGCGACGTGAATTGAACAAATGTCACAGAATTACGCTGAATTCTTATATTAACCGTAATATAAAATGATCTAATCGGGTCTCTGTTTGCCTTATCCTAGAAGTTTAATAGTGCATTTTACTCGCCCTTTCGTGCGCTGTGAGATGCCGCTTAGCCCAATACGCTATCTGAAATAGGAGCGACGTAAATTGAACAATGTGATAGAATTTCGCTGAATTCTTATATTAACCAAAATATAAAATGATCTAATCCGGTCTCTGTTTGCCCTACCCTAGAAGTTTAATAGTGCATTTTACGAGCCATTTCTTGCGCTTTGAGATGCAGCTTAGCCCAATACGCTATCTGAAATAGGAGCGACGTAAATTGAACAAATGTGATAGAATTTCGCTGAATTCTTATATTAACCAAAATATGAAATGATCTTATCGGGTCTCTGATTGCCCTTCCCTAGAAGTTTAATAGTGCATTTTACTCGCCCTTTCGTGCGCTGTGAGATGCCGCTTAGCCCAATACGCTATCTGAAATAGGAGCGACGTAAATTGAACAAATGTGATAGAATTTCGCTGAATTCTTATAGTAACCAAAATATAAAATGATCTAATCGGGTCTGTGATTGCCCTACTCTAGAAGTTTAATAGTGCATTTTACTCGCCATTTCATGCGCTTTGAGATGCCGCTTAGCCCAATACGCTATCTGAAATAGGAGCGACGTAAATTAAACAAATGTCACAGAATTACGCTGAATTCTTATATTAACCGTAATATAAAATGATCTAATCGGGTCTCTGTTTGCCTTATCCTAGAAGTTTAATAGTGCATTTTACTCGCCATTTCTTGCGCTTTGAGATGCCGCTTAGCCCAGTACGCTATCTGAAATAGGAGCGATGTAAATTGAACAAATGTGATAGAATTTCGATGAATTCATTTATTAACCAAAATATAAAATGATCTAATCGGGTCTCTGATTGCCCTACCCTAGAAGTTTAATAGTGCATTTTATTCGTCATTTCATGTGCTTTGAGATGCCGCTTAGCTGAATACGCTATCTGAAATAGGAGCGACGCAAATTGAACAAATGCGATAGAATATCGCTGAATTCTTATTTTAACCTTAATATAAAATGATGTAGTCGGGTCTCTGTTCGCCCTACCCAAGAAGTTTAATAGTGCATTTCTCTCGTCATTTCATGCGCTTTGAGATGCCGCTTAGCCCAATAGCTATCTGTAATAGGAGCGACGTAAATTGAACAAATGTGATAGAATTTCCCTGAAATCTTATATTAACCGTAATATAAAATGATCTAATCGGGTCTCTGTTTGCATTACCCTCGAAGTTTAATAGTGCATTTTACTCGCCTTTCCACGCGCTTTAAGATGCCGCCTATCCGAGTACGCTATCCGAAATAGGTGCGACGTAAGTTGAACAAATGTGATAGAATAACGCTGGATTCTTATATTAACCGTAATATAAAATGGTCTAATCGGGTCTCCATTTGCCTTATCCTAGAAGTTTAATAGTGCATTTTACTCGCCATTTCATGCGCATGGAGATGCCGCTTAGCCCAATACGCTATTTGAAATAGGAGCGACGTAAATTGAACAAATGTGATAGAACTTCGCTGAATTCTTATATTAACCGTAATATAAAATGATCTGATCGGGTTCTCTGCTTGCCCACCCTAGAAGTTTAATAGTGCATTTTACTCGCCCTTTCGTGCGCTTTGAGATGCCGCTTAGCCCAATACGCTATCTGAAATAGGAACGACGTAAATTGAACAAATGTGATAGAATTTTGCTGAATTCTTAAATTAACCATAATATAAAATGATGTAATCGGGTCTCTGTTCGCCCTACCCAAGAAGTTTAATAGTGCATTTCTCTCGTCATTTCATGCGCTTTGAGATGCCGCATAGCCCAATACGCTATCTGAAATAGGAGCGACGTAAATTGAACAAATGTGATAGAATTTTGCTGAATTCTTAAATTAACCATAATGTAAAACGATCTAATCGGGTCTCTGATTGCCCTACCCTAGAAGTTTAATAGTGCATTTTACTCGACGTTTCATGCGCTTTGAGATGCCGCTTAGCCCAATAAGCTGTCTGAAATAGGAGCGACGTAAATTCAACAAATGTGTTAGAAGTTCCCTGAATACTTATATTAACCTTAATGTAAATGATCTAATCGGGTCTCTGTTCGCCATGCCCTAGAAGTTTAATAGTGCACTTTACTCGCCATTTCATGCGCTTTGAGATGCCGCTTAGCCCAATACGCTATCTGAAATAGGAGCGACGTAAAATGAACAAATGTGATAGGATTTCGCTGAATTCTTAAATTAACCATAATATAAAATGATCTAATCGGGTCTCTATGTGCCCAACCCTAGAAGCTTAATAGTGCATTTTACTCGCCATTTCATGCGCTTTGAGATGCCTCTTAGCCCAATACGCTATCTGAAATAGGAGCGACGTAAATTGAACAAATGTGATAGAATTTCGCTGAATTCTTATATTAACCAAAATATAAAATGATCTAATCGGGTCTCTGATTGCCCTATCATAGAAGTTTAACAGTGCATTTTACTCGCCATTCCACGCGCTTTAAGTTGCCGCCTAGCCCAGCACGCTATCTGAAATAGGAGCTACGTAAGTTGAACAAATGTGATAGAATTTCGCTGAATTCTTAAATTAACCATAATATAAAATGATCTAATGGGGTCTCTGTTTGCCCTACCCTAGAAGTTTAATAGTGCATTTTACTCGCATTTCTTGCGCTTTGAGATGCCGCTTAGCACAAGTCGCTATCTGAAATAGGAGCGATGTAAATTGAACAAATGTGATAGAATTTCGCTGAATTCTTATATTAACCTTAATGTAAAATGATCTAATCGGGTCTTTGTTCGCCCTACCCAAGAAGTTTAATAGTGCATTTCACTCGTCAATTCATGCGCTTTGCGATGCCGCTTAGCCCAATACGCTATCTGAAATAGGAGCGACGTAAATTGAACAAATGTTATAGAATTTTGCTGAATTCTTAAATTAACCATAATATAAAATGATCTAATCGGGTCTCTGATTGCCCTACCCTAGAAGTTTAATAGTGCATTTTACTCGTCATTTCTTGCGCTTTGAGATGCCGCTTAGCCCAATAAGCTGTCTGAAATAGGAGCGACGTAAATTGAACAAATGTGATAGAAGTTCCCTGAATACATATATTAACCTTAATGTAAAATGATCTAATCGGGTCTCTGATTGCCCTATCATAGAAGTTTAATTGTGCATTTTACTCGTCATTCCACGCGCTTTAAGATGCCGCCTAGCCCAGTACGCAATCTGAAATAGGAGCGACGTAAATTGAACAAATGTGATAGAATTTTGCTGAATTCTTAAATTAACCATAATATAAAATGATGTAATTGGGTCTCTGTTCGCCCTACCCAAGAAGTTTAATAGTGCATTTTACTCGTCAATTCATGCGCTTTGCGATGCCGCTTAGCCCAATAAGCTATCTGAAATAGGAGCGACGTAAATTGAACAAATGTGATAGAATTTCGCTGAATTCTTATATTAACCAAAATATAAAATGATCTAATCGGGTCTCTGATTGCCCTATCATAGAAGTTTAACAGTGCATTTTACTCGCCATTCCATGCGCTTTAAGTTGCCGCCTAGCCCAGCACGCTATCTGAAATAGGAGCTACGTAAGTTGAACAAATGTCACAGAATTACGCTGATTTCTTATATTAACCGTAATATAAAATGATCTAATCGGGTCTCTGTTTGCCTTATCCTAGAAGTTTAATAGTGCATTTTACTCGCCATTTCTTGCGCTTTGAGATGCCGATTAGCCTAGTACGCTATCTGAAATAGGAGCGACGTAAATTGAACAAATGTGATAGAATTTCGATGAATTCTTTTATTAACCAAAATATAAAATGATCTAATCGGGTCTCTGATTGCCCTACCCTAGAAGTTTAATAGTGCATTTTACTCGCCATTTCATGCGCATTGAGATGCCGCTTAGCCCAATACGCTATCTGAAATAGGAGCGACGTAAATTGAACAAATGTGATAGGATTTCGCTGAATTCTTAAATTAACCATAATATAAAATGATCTAATGGGGTCTCTGTTTGCCCTACCCTAGAAGTTTAATAGTGCATTATACTCGCCATTTCTTGCGCTTTGAGATGCCGCTTAGCACAAGTCGCTATCTGAAATAGGAGCGATGTAAATTGAACAAATGTGATAGAATTTCGCTGAATTCTTATATTAACCTTAATGTAAAATGATCTAATCGGGTCTTTGTTCGCCCTACCCAAGAAGTTTAATAGTGCATTTCACTCGTCAATTCATGCGCTTTGCGATGCCGCTTAGCCCAATAAGCTATCTGAAATTGGAGCGACGTATATTGAACAAATGTGATAGAATTTCGCTGAATTCTTATATTAACCAAAATATAAAATGATCTAATCGGGTCTCTGATTGCCCTATCATAGAAGTTTAATAGTGCATTTTACTCGCCATTCCACGCGCTTTAAGTTGCCGCCTAGCCCAGCACGCTATCTGAAATAGGAGCTACGTAAGTTGAACAAATGTCACAGAATTACGCTGAATTCTTATATTAACCGTAATATAAAATGATCTAATCGGGTCTCTGTTTGCCTTATCCTAGAAGTTTAATAGTGCATTTTACTCGTCAATCCATGCGCTTTCCGATGCCGCTTAGCCCAATAAGCTATCTGAAATAGGAGCGACGTAAATTGAACAAATGTGATAGAATTTCGCTGAATTCTTATATTAACCAAAATATAAAATCATCTAATCGGGTCTCTGATTGCCCTATCATAGAAGTTTAACAGTGCATTTTACTCGCCATTGCACGCGCTTTAAGTTGCCGCCTAGCCCAGCACGCTATCTGAAATAGGAGCTACGTAAGTTGAACAAATGTCACAGAATTACGCCGAATTCTTATATTAACCGTAATATAAAATGATCTAATCGGGTCTCTGTTTGCCTTATCCTAGAAGTTTAATAGTGCATTTTACTCGCCATTTCATGCGCTTTGAGATGCCTCTTAGCCCAATACGCTATCTGAAATAGGAGCGACGTAAATTGAACAAATGTGATAGAATTTCGCTGAATTCTTATATTAACCAAAATATAAAATGATCTAATCCGGTCTCTGTTTGCCCTACCCTAGAAGTTTAATAGTGCATTTTACGAGCCATTTCTTACGCTTTGAGATGCAGCTTAGCCCATACGCTATCTGAAATAGGAGCGACGTAAATTGAACAAATGTGATAGAATTTCGCTGAATTCTTATATTAACCAAAATATGAAATGATCTTATCGGGTCTCTGATTGCCCTACCCTAGAAGTTTAATAGTACATTTTACTCGCCCTTTCGTGCGCTGTGAGATGCCGCTTAGCCCAATACGCTATCTGAAATAGGAGCGACGTAAATTGAACAAATGTGATAGAATTTCGCTGGATTCTTATATTAACCAAAATATAAAATGATCTAATCGGGTCTCTGATTGCCCTATCATAGAAGTTTAATAGTGTATTTTACTCGCCATTCCACGCGCTTTAAGTTGCCGCCTAGCCCAGTACGCTATCTGAAATAGGAGCTACGTAAGTTGAACAAATGTCACAGAATTACGCTGCATTCTTATGTTAACCGTAATATAAAATGATCTAATCGGGTCTCTGTTTGCCTTATCCTAGAAGTTTAAGAGTGCATTTTACTCGCCATTTCATGCGCTTTGAGATGCCGCTTAGCCCAATACGCTATCTGAAATAGGAGCGACGTAAATTAAACAAATGTGATAGAACTTCGCTGGATTCTTATATTAACCAAAATATAAAATGATCTAATCGGGTCTCTGATTGCCCTATCATAGAAGTTTAACAGTGCATTTTACTCGCCATTCCACGCGCTTTAAGTTGCCGCCTAGCCCAGCACGCTATCTGAAATAGGAGCTACGTAAGTTGAACAAATGTCACAGAATTACGCTGAATTCTTATATTAACCGTAATATAAAATGATCTAATCGGGTCTCTGTTTGCCTTATCCTAGAAGTTTAATAGTGCATTTTACTCGTCAATCCATGCGCTTTGCGATGCCGCTTAGCCCAATAAGCTATCTGAAATAGGAGCGACGTAAATTGAACAAATGTGATAGAATTTCGCTGAATTCTTATATTAACCAAAATATAAAATCATCTAATCGGGTCTCTGATTGCCCTATCATAGAAGTTTAACAGTGCATTTTACTCGCCATTCCACGCGCTTTAAGTTGCCGCCTAGCCCAGCACGCTATCTGAAATAGGAGCTACGTAAGTTGAACAAATGTCACAGAATTACGCCGAATTCTTATATTAACCGTAATATAAAATGATCTAATCGGGTCTCCGTTTGCCTTATCCTAGAAGTTTAATAGTGCATTTTACTCGCCATTTCATGCGCTTTGAGATGCCGCTTAGCGCAATACGCTATCTGAAATAGGAGCGACGTAAATTGAACAAATGTGATAGAATTTCGCTGAATTCTTATATTAACCAAAATATAAAATGATCTAATGGGGTCTCTGTTTGCCCTACCCTAGAAGTTTAATAGTGCATTTTACTCGCCATTTCTTGCGCTTTGAGATGCCACTTAGCACAAGTCGCTATCTGAAATAGGAGCGATGTAAATTGAACAAATGTGATAGAATTTCGCTGAATTCTTATATTAACCTTAATGTAAAATGATCTAATCGGGTCTTTGTTCGCCCTACCCAAGAAGTTTAATAGTGCATTTCACTCGTCATTTCATGCGCTTTGCGATGCCGCTTAGCCCAATAAGCTATCTGAAATTGGAGCGACGTATATTGAACAAATGTGATAGAATTTCGCTGAATTCTTATATTAACCAAAATATAAAATGATCTAATCGGGTCTCTGATTGCCCTATCATAGAAGTTTAAGAGTGCATTTTACTCGCCCTTTCGTGCGCTGTGAGATGCCGCTTAGCCCAATACGCTATCTGAAATAGGAGCGACGTAAATTGAACAAATGTGATAGAATTTCGCTGAATTCTTATATTAACCAAAATATAAAATGATCTAATCGGGTCTCTGATTGCCCTACCCTAGAAGTTTAATAGTGCATTTTACTCGCCATTTCATGCGCTTTTAGATGCAGCTTAGCCCAATACGCTATCTGAAATAGGAGCGACGTAAATTGAACAAATGTGATAGAATTTCGCTGAATTCTTATATTAACCAAAATATAAAATGATCTAATCGGGTCTCTGATTGCCCTACCCTAGAAGTTTAATAGTGCATTTTACTCGCCATTTCATGCGCTTTGAGATGCCTCTTAGCCCAATACGCTATCTGAAATAGGAGCGACGTAAATTGAACAAATGTGATAGAATTTCGCTGAATTCTTATATTAACCAAAATATAAAATGATCTAATCCGGTCTCTGTTTGCCCTACCCTAGTAGTTTAATAGTGCATTTTACGAGCCATTTCTTGCGCTTTGCGATGCCGCTTAGCCCAATAAGCTATCTGAAATAGGAGCGACGTAAATTGAACAAATGTGATAGAATTTCGCTGAATTCTTATATTAACCAAAATATAAAATGATCTAATCGGGTCTCTGATTGCCCTATCATAGAAGTTTAACAGTGCATTTTACTCGCCATTCCACGCGCTTTAAGTTGCTGCCCAGCCCAGCACGCTATCTGAAATAGGAGCTACGTAAGTTGAACAAATGTCACAGAATTACGCTGAATTCTTATATTAACCGTAATATAAAATGATCTAATCGGGTCTCCGTTTGCCATATCCTAGAAGTTTAATAGTGCATTTTACTCGCCAGTTCATGCGCTTTGAGAATCCGCTTAGCCCAATACGCTATCTGAAGTAGGAGCGACGTAAATTGAACAAATGTGATAGAATTTCGCTGAATTCTTAAATTAACCAAAATATAAAATGATCTAATCGGGTCTCTGATTGCCCTACCCTAGAAGTTTAATAGTGCATTTTACTCGCCATTTCTTGCGCTTTGAGATGCCACTTAGCACAAGTCGCTATCTGAAATAGGAGCGATGTAAATTGAACAAATGTGATAGAATTTCGCTGAATTCTTATATTAACCTTAATGTAAAATGATCTAATCGGGTCTTTGTTCGCCCTACCCAAGAAGTTTAATAGTGCATTTCACTCGTCATTTCATGCGCTTTGTGATGCCGCTTAGCCCAATAAGCTATCTGAAATTCGAGCGACGTATATTGAACAAATGTGATAGAATTTCGCTGAATTCTTATATTAACCAAAATATAAAATTATCTAATCGGGTCTCTGATTGCCCTATCATAGAAGTTTAATAGTGCATTTTACTCGCCATTCCACGCGCTTTAAGATGCCGCCTAGCCCAGTACGCTATCTGAAATAGGAGCTACGTAAGTTGAACGAATGTGACAGAATTACGCTGATTTCTTATATTAACCGTAATATAAAATGATCTAATCGGGTCTCCGTTTGCCTTATCCTAGAAGTTTAATAGTGCATTTTACTCGCCATTTCATGCGCTTTGAGATGCCGCTTAGCCCAATACGCTATCTGAAATAGGAGCGACGTAAATTGAACAAATGTGATAGAATTTCGCTGGATTCTTATATTAACCTTAATGTAAAATGATCTAATCGGGTCTTTGTTCGCCCTACCCAAGAAGTTTAATAGTGCATTTCACTCGTCATTTCATGCGCTTTGCGATGCCGCTTAGCCCAATAAGCTATCTGAAATTGGAGCAACGTATATTGAACAAATGTGATAGAATTTCGCTGAATTCTTATATTAACCAAAATATAAAATGATCTAATCGGGTCTCTGATTGCCCTATCATAGAAGTTTAATAGTGCATTCTACTCGCCATTCCACGCGCTTTAAGATGCCGCCTAGCCCAGTACGCTATCTGAAATCGGAGCTACGTAAGTTGAACGAATGTGGCACAATTACGCTGATTTCTTATATTAACCGTAATATAAAATGATCTAATCGGGTCTCTGTTTGCCTTATCCTAGAAGTTTAATAGTGCATTTTACTCGCCATTTCATGCGCTTTGAGATGCCTCTTAGCCCAATACGCTATCTGAAATAGGAGCGACGTAAATTGAACAAATGTGATAGAATTTCGCTGAATTCTTATATTAACCAAAATATAAAATTATCTAATCCGGTCTCTGTTTGCCCTACCCTAGAAGTTTAATAGTGCATTTTACGAGCCATTTCTTACGCTTTGAGATGCAGCTTAGCCCAATACGCTATCTGAAATAGGAGCGACGTAAATTGAACAAATGTGATAGAATTTCGCTGAATTCTTATATTAACCAAAATATGAAATGATCTTATCGGGTCTCTGATTGCCCTACCCTAGAAGTTTAATAGTACATTTTACTCACCCTTTCGTGCGCTGTGAGATGCCGCTTAGCCCAATACGCTATCTGAAATAGGAGCGACGTAAATTGAACAAATGTGATAGAATTTCGCTGGATTCTTATATTAACCAAAATATAAAATGATCTAATCGGGTCTCTGATTGCCCTATCATAGAAGTTTAATAGTGTATTTTACTCGCCATTCCACGCGCTTTAAGTTGCCGCCTAGCCCAGTACGCCATCTGAAATAGGAGCTACGTAAGTTGAACAAATGTCACAGAATTACGCTGCATTCTTATGTTAACCGTAATATAAAATGATCTACTCGGGTCTCTGTTTGCCTTATCCTAGAAGTTTAAGAGTGCATTTTACTCGCCATTTCATGCGCTTTGAGATGCCGCTTAGCCCAATACGCTGTCTGAAATAGGAGCGACGTAAATTAAACAAATGTGATAGAACTTCGCTGGATTCTTATATTAACCAAAATATAAAATGATCTAATCGGGTCTCTGATTGCCCTATCATAGAAGTTTAACAGTGCATTTTACTCGCCATTCCACGCGCTTTAAGTTGCCGCCTAGCCCAGCACGCTATCTGAAATAGGAGCTACGTAAGTTGAACAAATGTCACAGAATTACGCTGAATTCTTATATTAACCGTAATATAAAATGATCTAATCGGGTCTCTGTTTGCCTTATCCTAGAAGTTTAATAGTGCATTTTACTCGTCAATCCATGCGCTTTCCGATGCCGCTTAGCCCAATAAGCTATCTGAAATAGGAGCGACGTAAATTGAACAAATGTGATAGAATTTCGCTGAATTCTTATATTAACCAAAATATAAAATCATCTAATCGGGTCTCTGATTGCCCTATCATAGAAGTTTAACAGTGCATTTTACTCGCCATTGCACGCGCTTTAAGTTGCCGCCTAGCCCAGCACGCTATCTGAAATAGGAGCTACGTAAGTTGAACAAATGTCACAGAATTACGCCGAATTCTTATATTAACCGTAATATAAAATGATCTAATCGGGTCTCTGTTTGCCTTATCCTAGAAGTTTAATAGTGCATTTTACTCGCCATTTCATGCGCTTTGAGATGCCTCTTAGCCCAATACGCTATCTGAAATAGGAGCGACGTAAATTGAACAAATGTGATAGAATTTCGCTGAATTCTTATATTAACCAAAATATAAAATGATCTAATCCGGTCTCTGTTTGCCCTACCCTAGAAGTTTAATAGTGCATTTTACGAGCCATTTCTTGCGCTTTGAGATGCAGCTTAGCCCATACGCTATCTGAAATAGGAGCGACGTAAATTGAACAAATGTGATAGAATTTCGCTGAATTCTTATATTAACCAAAATATGAAATGATCTTATCGGGTCTCTGATTGCCCTACCCTAGAAGTTTAGTAGTACATTTTACTCGCCCTTTCGTGCGCTGTGAGATGCCGCTTAGCCCAATACGCTATCTGAAATAGGAGCGACGTAAATTGAACAAATGTGATAGAATTTCGCTGGATTCTTATATTAACCAAAATATAAAATGATCTAATCGGGTCTCTGATTGCCCTATCATAGAAGTTTAATAGTGTATTTTACTCGCCATTCCACGCGCTTTAAGTTGCCGCCTAGCCCAGTACGCTATCTGAAATAGGAGCTACGTAAGTTGAACAAATGTCACAGAATTACGCTGCATTCTTATGTTAACCGTAATATAAAATGATCTAATCGGGTCTCTGTTTGCCTTATCCTAGAAGTTTAAGAGTGCATTTTACTCGCCATTTCATGCGCTTTGAGATGCCGCTTAGCCCAATACGCTATCTGAAATAGGAGCGACGTAAATTAAACAAATGTGATAGAACTTCGCTGGATTCTTATATTAACCAAAATATAAAATGATCTAATCGGGTCTCTGATTGCCCTATCATAGAAGTTTAACAGTGCATTTTACTCGCCATTCCACGCGCTTTAAGTTGCCGCCTAGCCCAGCACGCTATCTGAAATAGGAGCTACGTAAGTTGAACAAATGTCACAGAATTACGCTGAATTCTTACATTAACCGTAATATAAAATGATCTAATCGGGTCTCTGTTTGCCTTATCCTAGAAGTTTAATAGTGCATTTTACTCGTCAATCCATGCGCTTTGCGATGCCGCTTAGCCCAATAAGCTATCTGAAATAGGAGCGACGTAAATTGAACAAATGTGATAGAATTTCGCTGAATTCTTATATTAACCAAAATATAAAATCATCTAATCGGGTCTCTGATTGCCCTATCATAGAAGTTTAACAGTGCATTTTACTCGCCATTCCACGCGCTTTAAGTTGCCGCCTAGCCCAGCACGCTATCTGAAATAGGAGCTACGTAAGTTGAACAAATGTCACAGAATTACGCCGAATTCTTATATTAACCGTAATATAAAATGATCTAATCGGGTCTCCGTTTGCCTTATCCTAGAAGTTTAATAGTGCATTTTACTCGCCATTTCATGCGCTTTGAGATGCCGCTTAGCGCAATACGCTATCTGAAATAGGAGCGACGTAAATTGAACAAATGTGATAGAATTTCGCTGAATTCTTATATTAACCAAAATATAAAATGATCTAATGGGGTCTCTGTTTGCCCTACCCTAGAAGTTTAATAGTGCATTTTACTCGCCATTTCTTGCGCTTTGAGATGCCACTTAGCACAAGTCGCTATCTGAAATAGGAGCGATGTAAATTGAACAAATGTGATAGAATTTCGCTGAATTCTTATATTAACCTTAATGTAAAATGATCTAATCGGGTCTTTGTTCGCCCTACCCAAGAAGTTTAATAGTGCATTTCACTCGTCATTTCATGCGCTTTGCGATGCCGCTTAGCCCAATAAGCTATCTGAAATTGGAGCGACGTATATTGAACAAATGTGATAGAATTTCGCTGAATTCTTATATTAACCAAAATATAAAATGATCTAATCGGGTCTCTGATTGCCCTATCATAGAAGTTTAAGAGTGCATTTTACTCGCCCTTTCGTGCGCTGTGAGATGCCGCTTAGCCCAATACGCTATCTGAAATAGGAGCGACGTAAATTGAACAAATGTGATAGAATTTCGCTGAATTCTTATATTAACCAAAATATAAAATGATCTAATCGGGTCTCTGATTGCCCTACCCTAGAAGTTTAATAGTGCATTTTACTCGCCATTTCATGCGCTTTGAGATGCCGCTTAGCCCAATACGCTATCTGAAATAGGAGCGACGTAAATTGAACAAATGTGATAGAATTTCGCTGGATTCTTATATTAACCAAAATATAAAATGATCTAATCGGGTCTCTGATTGCCCTATCATAGAAGTTTAAGAGTGCATTTTACTCGCCATTCCACGCGCTTTAAGTTGCCGCCTAGCCCAGTACGCTATCTGAAATAGGAGCTACGTAAGTTGAACAAATGTCACAGAATTACGCTGCATTCTTATGTTAACCGTAATATAAAATGATCTAATCAGGTCTCTGTTTGCCTTATCCTAGAAGTTTAAGAGTGCATTTTACTCGCCATTTCATGCGCTTTGAGATGCCGCTTAGCCCAATACGATATCTGAAATAGGAGCGACGTAAATTGAACAAATGTGATAGAATTTCGCTGAATTCTTATATTAACCAAAATATAAAATGATCTAATCGGGTCTCTGATTGCCCTACCCTAGAAGTTTAATAGTGCATTTTACTCACCATTTCATGCGCTTTGAGATGCCGCTTAGCCCAATACGCTATCTGAAATTGGAGCGACGTAAATTGAACAAATGTGATAGAATTTCGCTGAATTCTTATATTAACCAAAATATAAAATGATCTAATCGGGTCTCTGATTGCCCTACCCTAGAAGTTTAATAGTGCATTTTACTCGCCATTTCATGCGCTTTGAGATGCCGCTTAGACCAATACGCTATCTGAAATAGGAGCGACGTAAATTAAACAAATGTGATAGAACTTCGCTGAATTCTTATATTAACCATAATATAAAATGATCTAATCGGGTCTCTGATTGCCCTACCCTAGAAGTTTAATAGTGCATTTTACTCACCATTGCACGCGCTTTAAGTTGCCGCCTAGCCGAGTACGCTATCTGAAATAGGAGCTACGTAAGTTGAACAAATGTCACAGAATTACGCTGAATTCTTATATTAACCGTAATATAAAATGATCTAATCGGGTCTCTGTTTGCCTTATCCTAGAAGTTTAATAGTGCATTTTACTCGTCAATTCATGCGCTTTGCGATGCCGCTTAGCCCAATAAGCTATCTGAAATAGGAGCGACGTAAATTGAACAAATGTGATAGAATTTCGCTGAATTCTTATATTAACCAAAATATAAAATGATCTGATCGGGTCTCTGATTGCCCTATCATAGAAGTTTAACAGTGCATTTTACTCGCCATTCCACGCGCTTTAAGTTGCCGCCTAGCCCTGCACGCTATCTGAAATAGGAGTTACGTAAGTTGAACAAATGTCACAGAATTACGCTGAATTCTTATATTAACCGTAATATAAAATGATCTAATCGGGTCTCTGTTTGCCTTATCCTAGAAGTTTAATAGTGCCTTGTACTCGCCATTTCATGCGCTTTGAGATGCCGCTTAGCCCAGTACACTATCTGAAATAGGAGCGACGTAAATTGAAAAAATGTGATAGAATTTCCCTGAAATGTTATAGTAAACAAAATATAAAATGATCTATTCGTAACTCTGATTGCCCTATCATAGAAGTTTAGAAGTGCATTTTACTCGCCCTTCCATGCGCTTTAAGATGCCGCCTAGCCCAGTACGCTATCTGAAATAGGAGCGACGTTAGTTGAACAAATGTGATAGAATTACGCTGAATTCTTATATTAACCGTAATATAAAATGATCTATTCGGGTGTCTGTTCGCCCTACCCTAGAAGTTTAATAGTGCATTTCACTCGCCATTCCATGCGCTTTGAGATGCCGCTTAGCCCAATACGCTATCTGAAATAGGAGCGACGTTAATTGAACAAATGTGATAGAATTTCGCTGAATTCTTATATTATCCAAAATATGAAATGATCTTATCGGGTCTCTGATTGCCCTACCCTAGAAGTTTAATAGTGCATTTTACTCGCCCTTTCGTGCGCTGTGAGATGCCGCTTAGCCCAATACGCTATCTGAAATAGGAGCGACGTAAATTGAACAAATGTGATAGAATTTCGCTGGATTCTTATATTAACCAAAATATAAAATGATCTAATCGGGTCTCTGATTGCCCTATCATAGAAGTTTAATAGTGCATTTTACTCGCCATTCCACGCGCTTTAAGTTGCCGCCTAGCCCAGTACGCTATCTGAAATAGGAGCTACGTAAGTTGAACAAATGCCACAGAATTACGCTGAATTCTTATGTTAACCGTAATATAAAATGATCTAATCGGGTCTCTGTTTGCCTTATCCTAGAAGTTTAATAGTGCATTTTACTCGCCATTTCATGCGCTTTGAGATGCCGCTTAGCCCAATACGCTATCTGAAATAGGAGCGACGTAAATTGAACAAATGTGATAGAATTTCACTGAATTCTTATATTAACCAAAATATAAAATGATCTAATCGGGTCTCTGATTGCCCTACCCTAGAAGTTTAATAGTGCATTTTACGAGCCATTTCTTGCGCTTTGAGATGCAGCTTAGCCCAATACGATATCTGAAATAGGAGCGACGTAAATTGAACAAATGTGATAGAATTTCGCTGAATTCTTATATTAACCAAAATATGAAATGATCTTATCGGGTCTCTGATTGCCCTACCCTAGAAGTTTAATAGTGCATTTTACTCGCCCTTTCGTGCGCTGTGAGATGCCGCTTAGCCCAATACGCTATCTGAAATAGGAGCGACGTAAATTGAACAAATGTGATAGAATTTCGCTGAATTCTTATATTAACCAAAATATAAAATGATCTAATCGGGTCTCTGATTGCCCTATCATAGAAGTTTAACAGTGCATTTTACTCGCCATTCCACGCGCCTTAAGTTGCCGCCTAGCCCAGCACGCTATCTGAAATAGGAGCTACGTAAGTTGAACAAATGTCACAGAATTACGCCGAATTCTTATATTAACCGTAATATAAAATGATCTATTCGGGTCTCCGTTTGCCTTATCCTAGAAGTTTAATAGTGCATTTTACGAGCCATTTTTTGCGCTTTGAGATGCAGCTTAGCCCAATACGCTATCTGAAATAGGAGCGACGTGAATTGAACAAATGTGATAGAATTTCGCTGAATTCTTATATTAACCAAAATATGAAATGATCTTATCGGGTCTCTGATTGCCCTACCCTAGAAGCTTAATAGTGCATTTTACTCGCCCTTTCGTGCGCTGTGAGATGCCGCTTAGCCCAATACGCTATCTGAAATAGGAGCGACGTAAATTGAACAAATGTGATAGAATTTCGCTGGATTCTTATATTAACCAAAATATAAAATGATCTAATCGGGTCTCTGATTGCCCTATCGTAGAAGTTTAAGAGTGCATTTTACTCGCCATTTCTTGCGCTTTGAGATGCCACTTAGCACAAGTCGCTATCTGAAATAGGAGCGATGTAAATTGAACAAATGTGATAGAATTTCGCTGAATTCTTATATTAACCTTAATGTAAAATGATCTAATCGGGTCTTTGTTCGCCCTACCCAAGAAGTTTAATAGTGCATTTCACTCGTCATTTCATGCGCTTTGCGATGCCGCTTAGCCCAATAAGCTATCTGAAATTGGAGCGTCGTATATTGAACAAATGTGATAGAATTTCGCTGAATTCTTATATTAACCAAAATATAAAATGATCTAATCGGGTCTCTGATTGCCCTATCATAGAAGTTTAAGAGTGCATTTTACTCGCCCTTTCGTGCGCTGTGAGATGCCGCTTAGCCCAATACGCTATCTGAAATAGGAGCGACGTAAATTGAACAATGATAGAATTTCGCTGAATTCTTATATTAACCAAAATATAAAATGATCTAATCGGGTCTCTGATTGCCCTACCCTAGAAGTTTAATAGTGCATTTTACTCGCCATTTCATGCGCTTTGAGATGCCGCTTAGCCCAATACGCTATCTGAAATAGGAGCGACGTAAATTGAACAAATGTGATAGAATTTCGCTGGATTCTTATATTAACCAAAATATAAAATGATCTAATCGGGTCTCTGATTGCCCTATCATAGAAGTTTAAGAGTGCATTTTACTCGCCATTCCACGCGCTTTAAGTTGCCGCCTAGCCCAGTACGCTATCTGAAATAGGAGCTACGTAAGTTGAACAAATGTCACAGAATTACGCTGCATTCTTATGTTAACCGTAATATAAAATGATCTAATCAGGTCTCTGTTTGCCTTATCCTAGAAGTTTAAGAGTGCATTTTACTCGCCATTTCATGCGCTTTGAGATGCCGCTTAGCCCAATACGCTATCTGAAATTGGAGCGACGTAAATTGAACAAATGTGATAGAATTTCGCTGAATTCTTATATTAACCAAAATATAAAATGATCTAATCGGGTCTCTGATTGCCCTACCCTAGAAGTTTAATAGTGCATTTTACTCGCCATTTCATGCGCTTTGAGATGCCGCTTAGACCAATACGCTATCTGAAATAGGAGCGACGTAAATTAAACAAATCTGATAGAACTTCGCTGAATTCTTATATTAACCATAATATAAAATGATCTAATCGGGTCTCTGATTGCCCTACCCTAGAAGTTTAATAGTGCATTTTACTCACCATTCCACGCGCTTTAAGTTGCCGCCTAGCCCAGTACGCTATCTGAAATAGGAGCTACGTAAGTTGAACAAATGTCACAGAATTACGCTGAATTCTTATATTAACCGTAATATAAAATGATCTAATCGGGTCTCTGTTTGCCTTATCCTAGAAGTTTAATAGTGCATTTTACTCGTCAATTCATGCGCTTTGCGATGCCGCTTAGCCCAATAAGCTATCTGAAATAGGAGCGACGTAAATTGAACAAATGTGATAGAATTTCGCTGAATTCTTATATTAACCAAAATATAAAATGATCTGATCGGATCTCTGATTGCCCTATCATAGAAGTTTAACAGTGCATTTTACTCGCCATTCCACGCGCTTTAAGTTGCCGCCTAGCCCAGCGCGCTATCTGAAATAGGAGTTACGTAAGTTGAACAAATGTCACAGAATTACGCTGAATTCTTATATTAACCGTAATATAAAATGATCTAATCGGGTCTCTGTTTGCCTTATCCTAGAAGTTTAATAGTGCATTTTACTCGCCATTTCATGCGCTTTGAGATGCCGCTTAGCCCAGTACACTATCTGAAATAGGAGCGACGTAAATTGAAAAAATGTGATAGAATTTCCCTGAAATGTTATAGTAAACAAAATATAAAATGATCTATTCGTAACTCTGATTGCCCTATCATAGAAGTTTAGAAGTGCATTTTACTCGCCCTTCCATGCTCTTTAAGATGCCGCCTAGCCCAGTACGCTATCTGAAATAGGAGCGACGTTAGTTGAACAAATGTGATAGAATTACGCTGAATTCTTATATTAACCGTAATATAAAATGATCTATTCGGGTGTCTGTTCGCCCTACCCTAGAAGTTTAATAGTGCATTTCATTCGCCATTCCATGCGCTTTGAGATGCCGCTTAGCACAATACGCTATCTGAAATAGGAGCGACGTTAATTGAACAAATGTGATAGAATTTCGCTGAATTCTTATATTATCCAAAATATGAAATGATCTTATCGGGTCTCTGATTGCCCTACCCTAGAAGTTTAATAGTGCATTTTACTCGCCCTTTCGTGCGCTGTGAGATGCCGCTTAGCCCAATACGCTATCTGAAATAGGAGCGACGTAAATTGAACAAATGTGATAGAATTTCGCTGGATTCTTATATTAACCAAAATATAAAATGATCTAATCGGGTCTCTGATTGCCCTATCATAGAAGTTTAATAGTGCATTTTACTCGCCATTCCACGCGCTTTAAGTTGCCGCCTAGCCCAGTACGCTATCTGAAATAGGAGCTACGTAAGTTGAACGAATGTGGCACAATTACGCTGATTTCTTATATTAACCGTAATATAAAATGATCTAATCGGGTCTCTGTTTGCCTTATCCTAGAAGTTTAATAGTGCATTTTATTCGTCATTTCATGCGCTTTGAGATGCCTCTTAGCCCAATACGCTATCTGAAATAGGAGCGACGTAAATTGAACAAATGTGATAGAATTTCGCTGTATTCTTATATTATCCAAAATATAAAATGATCTAATCCGGTCTCTGTTTGCCCTACCCTAGAAGTTTAATAGTGCATTTTACGAGCCATTTCTTGCGCTTTGAGATGCAGCTTAGCCCAATACGCTATCTGAAATAGGAGCGACGTAAATTGAACAAATGTGATAGAATTTCGCTGAATTCTTATATTAACCAAAATATGAAATGATCTTATCGGGTCTCTGATTGCCTTACCCTAGAAGTTTAAGAGTGCATTTTACTCGCCCTTTCGTGCGCTGTGAGATGCCGCTTAGCCCAATACGCTATCTGAAATAGGAGCGACGTAAATTGAACAAATGTGATAGAATTTCGCTGAATTCTTATATTAACCAAAATATAAAATGATCTAATCGGGTCTCTGATTGCCCTACCCTAGAAGTTTAATAGTGCATTTTACTCGACATTTCATGCGCTTTGAGATGCCGCTTAGCCCAATACGCTATCTGAAATTGGAGCGACGTAAATTGAACAAATGTGATAGAATTTCGCTGAATTCTTATATTAACCAAAATATAAAATGATCTAATCGGGTCTCTGATTGCCCTACCCTAGAAGTTTAATAGAGCATTTTACTCGCCATTTCATGCGCTTTGAGATGCCGCTTAGCCCAATACGCTATCTGAAATAGGAGCGACGTAAATTGAACAAATGTGATAGAATTTCGCTGAATTCTTATATTAACCAAAATATAAAATGATCTAATGGGGTCTCTGTTTGCCCTACCCTAGAAGTTTAATAGTGCATTTTACTCGCCATTTCTTGCGCTTTGAGATGCCACTTAGCACAAGTCGCTATCTGAAATAGGAGCGATGTAAATTGAACAAATGTGATAGAATTTCGCTGAATTCTTATATTAACCTTAATGTAAAATGATCTAATCGGGTCTTTGTTCGCCCTACGCAAGAAGTTTAATAGTGCATTTCACTCGTCATTTCATGCGCTTTGCGATGCCGCTTAGCCCAATAAGCTATCTGAAATTGGAGCGACGTATATTGAACAAGTGTGATAGAATTTCGCTGAATTCTTACATTAACCAAAATATAAAATGATCTAATCGGGTCTCTGATTGCCCTATCATAGAAGTTTAAGAGTGCATTTTACTCGCCCTTTCGTGCGCTGTGAGATGCCGCTTAGCCCAATACGCTATCTGAAATAGGAGCGACGTAAATTGAACAAATGTGATAGAATTTCGCTGAATTCTTATATTAACCAAAACATAAAATGATCTAATCGGGTCTCTGATTGCCCTACCCTAGAAGTTTAATAGTGCATTTTACTCGACATTTCATGCGCTTTGAGATGCCGCTTAGCCCAATACGCTATCTGAAATTGGAGCGACGTAAATTGAACAAATGTGATAGAATTTCGCTGAATTCTTATATTAACCAAAATATAAAATGATCTAATCGGGTCTCTGATTGCCCTACCCTAGAAGTTTAATAGAGCATTTTACTCGCCATTTCATGCGCTTTGAGATGCCGCTTAGACCAATACGCTATCCGAAATAGGAGCGACGTAAATTAAACAAATCTGATAGAACTTCGCTGAATTCTTATATTAACCATAATATAAAATGATCTAATCGGGTCTCTGATTGCCCTACCCTAGAAGTTTAATAGTGCATTTTACTCACCATTCCACGCGCTTTAAGTTGCCGCCTAGCCCAGTACGCTATCTGAAATAGGAGCTACGTAAGTTGAACAAATGTCACAGAATTACGCTGAATTCTTATATTAACCGTAATATAAAATGATCTAATCGGGTCTCTGTTTGCCTTATCCTAGAAGTTTAATAGTGCATTTTACTCGTCAATTCATGCGCTTTGCGATGCCGCTTAGCCCAATAAGCTATCTGAAATAGGAGCGACGTAAATTGAACAAATGTGATAGAATTTCGCTGAATTCTTATATTAACCAAAATATAAAATGATCTGATCGGGTCTCTGATTGCCCTATCATAGAAGTTTAACAGTGCATTTTACTCGCCATTCCACGCGCTTTAAGTTGCCGCCTAGCCCAGCACGCTATCTGAATAGGAGCTACGTAAGTTGAACAAATGTCACAGAATTACGCTGAATTCTTATGTTAACCGTAATATAAAATGATCTAATCGGGTCTCTGTTTGCCTTATCCTAGAAGTTTAATAGTGCATTTTACTCGCCATTTCATGCGCTTTGAGATGCCGCTTAGCCCAATACGCTATCTGAAATAGGAGCGACGTAAATTGAACAAATGTGATAGAATTTCACTGAATTCTTATATTAACCAAAATATAAAATGATCTAATCGGGTCTCTGATTGCCCTACCCTAGAAGTTTAGTAGTGCATTTTACTCACCATTCCACGCGCTTTAAGTTGCCGCCTAGCCCAGTACGCTATCTGAAATAGGAGCGACGTAAATTGAACAAATGTGATAGAATTTCGCTGAATTCTTATATTAACCAAAATATGAAATGATCTTATCGGGTCTCTGATTGCCCTACCCTAGAAGTTTAATAGTGCATTTTACTCGCCCTTTCGTGCGCTGTGAGATGCCGCTTAGCCCAATACGCTATCTGAAATAGGAGCGACGTAAATTGAACAAATGTGATAGAATTTCGCTGGATTCTTATATTAACCAAAATATAAAATGATCTAATCGGGTCTCTGATTGCCCTATCATAGAAGTTTAATAGTGCATTTTACTCGCCATTCCACGCGCATTAAGTTGCCGCCTAGCCCAGTACGCTATCTGAAATAGGAGCTACGTAAGTTGAACAAATGTCACAGAATTACGCTGCATTCTTATGTTAACCGTAATATAAAATGATCTAATCGGGTCTCTGTTTGCCTTATCCTAGAACTTTAAGAGTGCATTTTACTCGCCATTTCATGCGCTTTGAGATGCCGCTTAGCCCAATACGCTATCTGAAATAGGAGCGACGTAAATTGAACAAATGTGATAGAATTTCGCTGAATTCTTATATTAACCAAAATATAAAATGATCTAATCGGGTCTCTGATTGCCCTACCCTAGAAGTTTAATAGTGCATTTTACTCGCCATTTCATGCGCTTTGAGATGCCGCTTAGACCAACACGCTATCTGAAATAGGAGCGACGTAAATTAAACAAATGTGATAGAACTTCGCTGAATTCTTATATTAACCATAATATAAAATGATCTAATCGGGTCTCTGATTGCCCTACCCTAGAAGTTTAATAGTGCATTTTAATCACCATTCCACGCGCTTTAAGTTGCCGCCCAGCCCAGTACGCTATCTGAAATAGGAGCTACGTAAGTTGAACAAATGTCACAGAATTACGCTGAATTCTTATATTAACCGTAATATAAAATGATCTAATCGGGTCTCTGTTTGCCTTATCCTAGAAGTTTAATAGTGCATTTTACTCGCCATTTCATGCGCTTTGAGATGCCTCTTAGCCCAATACGCTATCTGAAATAGGAGCGACGTAAATTGAACAAATGTGATAGAATTTCGCTGTATTCTTATATTAACCAAAATATGAAATGATCTTATCGGGTCTCTGATTGCCCTACCCTAGAAGTTTAATAGTGCATTTTACTCGCCCTTTCGTGCGCTGTGAGATGCCGCTTAGCCCAATACGCTATCTGAAATAGGAGCGACGTAAATTGAACAAATGTGATAGAATTTCGCTGGATTCTTATATTAACCAAAATATAAAATGATCTAATCGGGTCTCTGATTGCCCTATCGTAGAAGTTTAATAGTGCATTTTACTCGGCATTCCACGCGCTTTAAGTTGCCGCCTAGCCAGTACGCTATCTGAAATAGGAGCTACGTAAGTTGAACAAATGTCACAGAATTACGCTGCATTCTTATGTTAACCGTAATATAAAATGATCTAATTGGGTCTCTGTTTGCCTTATCCTAGAAGTTTAAGAGTGCATTTTACTCGCCATTTCATGCGCTTTGAGATGCCGCTTAGCCCAATACGCTATCTGAAATAGGAGCGACGTAAATTAAACAAATGTGATAGAACTTCGCTGAATTCTTATATTAACCATAATATAAAATGATCTAATCGGGTCTCTGATTGCCCTACCCTAGAAGTTTAATAGTGCATTTTACTCACCATTCCACGCGCTTTAAGTTGCCGCCTAGCCCAGTACGCTATCTGAAATAGGAGCTACGTAAGTTGAACAAATGTCACAGAATTACGCTGAATTCTTATATTAACCGTATTATAAAATGATCTAATCGGGTCTCTGTTTGCCTTATCCTAGAAGTTTAATAGTGCATTTTACTCGTCAATCCATGCGCTTTGCGATGCCGCTTAGCCCAATAAGCTATCTGAAATAGGAGCGACGTAAATTGAACAAATGTGATAGAATTTCGCTGGATTCTTATATTAACCAAAATATAAAATGATCTAATCGGGTCTCTGATTGCCCTATCATAGAAGTTTAACAGTGCATTTTACTCGCCATTCCACGCGCATTAAGTTGCCGCCTAGCCCAGTACGCTATCTGAAATAGGAGCTACGTAAGTTGAACAAATGTCACAGAATTACGCTGCATTCTTATGTTAACCGTAATATAAAATGATCTAATCGGGTCTCTGTTTGCCTTATCCTAGAACTTTAAGAGTGCATTTTACTCGCCATTTCATGCGCTTTGAGATACCGCTTAGCCCAATACGCTATCTGAAATAGGAGCGACGTAAATTGAACAAATGTGATAGAATTTCGCTGAATTCTTATATTAACCATAATATAAAATGATCTAATCGGGTCTCTGATTGCCCTACCCTAGAAGTTTAATAGTGCATTTTAATCACCATTCCACGCGCTTTAAGTTGCCGCCCAGCCCAGTACGCTATCTGAAATAGGAGCTACGTAAGTTGAACAAATGTCACAGAATTACGCTGAATTCTTATATTAACCGTAATATAAAATGATCTAATCGGGTCTCTGTTTGCCTTATCCTAGAAGTTTAATAGTGCATTTTACTCGCCATTTCATGCGCTTTGAGATGCCTCTTAGCCCAATACGCTATCTGAAATAGGAGCGACGTAAATTGAACAAATGTGATAGAATTTCGCTGTATTCTTATATTAACCAAAATATGAAATGATCTTATCGGGTCTCTGATTGCCCTACCCTAGAAGTTTAATAGTGCATTTTACTCGCCCTTTCGTGCGCTGTGAGATGCCGCTTAGCCCAATACGCTATCTGAAATAGGAGCGACGTAAATTGAACAAATGTGATAGAATTTCGCTGGATTCTTATATTAACCAAAATATAAAATGATCTAATCGGGTCTCTGATTGCCCTATCGTAGAAGTTTAATAGTGCATTTTACTCGGCATTCCACGCGCTTTAAGTTGCCGCCTAGCCCAGTACGCTATCTGAAATAGGAGCTACGTAAGTTGAACAAATGTCACAGAATTACGCTGCATTCTTATGTTAACCGTAATATAAAATGATCTAATTGGGTCCTCTGTTTGCCTTATCCTAGAAGTTTAAGAGTGCATTTTACTCGCCATTTCATGCGCTTTGAGATGCCGCTTAGCCCAATACGCTATCTGAAATAGGAGCGACGTAAATTAAACAAATGTGATAGAACTTCGCTGAATTCTTATATTAACCATAATATAAAAAATGATCTAATCGGGTCTCTGATTGCCCTACCCTAGAAGTTTAATAGTGCATTTTACTCACCATTCCACGCGCTTTAAGTTGCCGCCTAGCCCAGTACGCTATCTGAAATAGGAGCTACGTAAGTTGAACAAATGTCACAGAATTACGCTGAATTCTTATATTAACCGTATTATAAAATGATCTAATCGGGTCTCTGTTTGCCTTATCCTAGAAGTTTAATAGTGCATTTTACTCGTCAATCCATGCGCTTTGCGATGCCGCTTAGCCCAATAAGCTATCTGAAATAGGAGCGACGTAAATTGAACAAATGTGATAGAATTTCGCTGAATTCTTATATTAACCAAAATATAAAATGATCTAATCGGGTCTCTGATTGCCCTATCATAGAAGTTTAACACTGCATTTTACTCGCCATTCCACGCGCTTTAAGTTGCCGCCTAGCCCAGCACGCTATCTGAAATAGGAGCTACGTAAGTTGAACAAATGTCACAGAATTACGCCGAATTCTTATATTAACCGTAATATAAAATGATCTAATCGGGTCTCCGTTTGCCTTATCCTAGAAGTTTAATAGTGCATTTTACTCGCCATTTCATGCGCTTTGAGATGCCGCTTAGCCCAATACGCTATCTGAAATAGGAGCGACGTAAATTGAACAAATGTGATAGAATTTCGCTGAATTCTTATATTAACCAAAATATAAAATGATCTAGTGGGGTCTCTGTTTGCCCTACCCTAGAAGTTTAATAGTGCATTTTACTCGCCATTTCTTGCGCTTTGAGATGCCACTTAGCACAAGTCGCTATCTGAAATAGGAGCGATGTAAATTGAACAAATGTGATAGAATTTCGCTGAATTCTTATATTAACCTTAATGTAAAATGATCTAATCGGGTCTTTGTTCGCCCTACCCAAGAAGTTTAATAGTGCATTTCACTCGTCATTTCATGCGCTTTGCGATGCCGCTTAGCCCAATAAGCTATCTGAAATTGGAGCGACGTATATTGAACAAGTGTGATAGAATTTCGCTGAATTCTTATATTAACCAAAATATAAAATGATCTAATCGGGTCTCTGATTGCCCTACCCTAGAAGTTTAATAGTGCATTTTACTCGCCATTTCATGCGCTTTGAGATGCCGCTTAGACCAATACGCTATCTGAAATAGGAGCGACGTAAATTAAACAAATCTGATAGAACTTCGCTGAATTCTTATATTAACCATAATATAAAATGATCTTATCGGGTCTCTGATTGCCCTACCCTAGAAGTTTAATAGTGCATTTTACTCACCATTCCACGCGCTTTAAGTTGCCGCCTAGCCCAGTACGCTATCTGAAATAGGAGCTACGTAAGTTGAACAAATGTCACAGAATTACGCTGAATTCTTATATTAACCGTAATATAAAATGATCTAATCGGGTCTCTGTTTGCCTTATCCTAGAAGTTTAATAGTGCATTTTACTCGTCAATTCATGCGCTTTGCGGTGCCGCTTAGCCCAATAAGCTATCTGAAATAGGAGCGACGTAAATTGAACAAATGTGATAGAATTTCACTGAATTCTTATATTAACCAAAATATAAAATGATCTAATCTGGTCTCTGATTGCCCTACCCTAGAAGTTTAGTAGTGCATTTTACTCACCATTCCACGCGCTTTAAGTTGCCGCCTAGCCCAGTACGCTATCTGAAATAGGAGCGACGTAAATTGAACAAATGTGATAGAATTTCGCTGAATTCTTATATTAACCAAAATATGAAATGATCTTATCGGGTCTCTGATTGCCCTACCCTAGAAGTTTAATAGTGCATTTTACTCGCCCTTTCGTGCGCTGTGAGATGCCGCTTAGCCCAATACGCTATCTGAAATAGGAGCGACGTAAATTGAACAAATGTGATAGAATTTCGCTGGATTCTTATATTAACCAAAATATAAAATGATCTAATCGGGTCTCTGATTGCCCTATCATAGAAGTTTAATAGTGCATTTTACTCGCCATTCCACGCGCATTAAGTTGCCGCCTAGCCCAGTACGCTATCTGAAATAGGAGCTACGTAAGTTGAACAAATGTCACAGAATTACGCTGCATTCTTATGTTAACCGTAATAAAAAATGATCTAATCGGGTCTCTGTTTGCCTTATCCTAGAACTTTAAGAGTGCATTTTACTCGCCATTTCATGCGCTTTGAGATGCCGCTTAGCCCAATACGCTATCTGAAATAGGAGCGACGTAAATTGAACAAATGTGATAGAATTTCGCTGAATTCTTATATTAACCAAAATATAAAATGATCTAATCGGGTCTCTGATTGCCCTACCCTAGAAGTTTAATAGTGCATTTTACTCGCCATTTCATGCGCTTTGAGATGCCGCTTAGACCAACACGTTATCTGAAATAGGAGCGACGTAAATTAAACAAATGTGATAGAACTTCGCTGAATTCTTATATTAACCATAATATAAAATGATCTAATCGGGTCTCTGATTGCCCTACCCTAGAAGTTTAATAGTGCATTTTACTCACCATTCCACGCGCTTTAAGTTGCCGCCCAGCCCAGTACGCTATCTGAAATAGGAGCTACGTAAGTTGAACAAATGTCACAGAATTACGCTGAATTCTTATATTAACCGTAATATAAAATGATCTAATCGGGTCTCTGTTTGCCTTATCCTAGAAGTTTGATAGTGCATTTTACTCGTCAATTCATGCGCTTTGCGATGCCGCTTAGCCCAATAAGCTATCTGAAATAGGAGTGACGTAAATTGAACAAATGTGATAGAATTTCGCTGAATTCTTATATTAACCAAAATATAAAATGATCTAATCGGGTCTCTGATTGCCCTATCATAGAAGTTTAACAGTGCATTTTACTCGCCATTCCACGCGGTTTAAGTTGCCGCGTAGCCCAGCACGCTATCTGAAATAGGAGCTACGTAAGTTGAACAAATGTCACAGAATTACGCTGAATTCTTATATTAACCGTAATATAAAATGATCTAAGCGGGTCTCTGTTTGCCTTATCCTAGAAGTTTAATAGTGCATTTTACTCGCCATTTCATGCGCTTTGAGATGCCGCTTAGCCCAATAGCTATCTGAAATAGGAGCGACGTAAATTGAACAAATGTGATAGAATTTCCCTGAAATCTTATATTAACCGTAATATAAAATGATCTAATCGGGTCTCTGTTTGCATTACCCTCGAAGTTTAATAGTGCATTTTACTCGTCATTCCATGCGCTTTGAGATGCCGCTTAGCCAAATACGCTATCTGAAATAGGAGCGATGTAAATTGAACAAATGTGATAGAATTTTGCTGAATTCTTAAATTAACCATAATATAAAATGATGTAATCGGGTCTCTGTTCGCCCTACCAAGAAGTTTAATAGTGCATTTCTCTCGTCATTTCATGCGCTTTGAGATGCCGCTTAGCCCAATAGCTATCTGAAATAGGAGCGACGTAAATTGAACAAATGTGATAGAATTTCCCTGAAATCTTATATTAAAGAAAATATAAAATGATCTAAACGGGACTCTGATTGCCCTATCATAGACGTTTAGTAGTGCATTTTACTCGCCCTTCCACGCGCTTTAAGATGCCGCCTAGCCCAGTACACTATCTGAAATAGGAGCGACGTAAATTGAAAAAATGTGATAGAATTTCTCTGAATTCTTATATTAACCAAAATATAAAATGATCTAATGCAGTCTCTGTTTGCCCTACCCTAGAAGTTTAATAGTGAATTTTACTCGCCATTTCTTGCACTTTGAGATGCCGCTTAGCCCAATACGCTATCTGAAATAGGAGCGACGTAAAATAAACAAATGTGATAGGATTTCGCTGAATTCTTAAATTAACCATAATATAAAATGGTCTAATCGGGTCCATATGTGCCCAACCCTAGAAGCTTAATAGTGCATTTTACTCGCCATTTCTTGCGCTTTGAGATGCCGCTTAGCCCAATACGCTATCTGAAATAGGAGCGACGTAAATTGAACAAATGTGATAGAATTTCCCTGAAATGTTATAGTAAACAAAATATAAAATGATCTATTCGTAACTCTGATTGCCCTATCATAGAAGTTTAGAAGTGCATTTTACTCGCCCTTCCACGCGCTTTAAGATGCCGCCTAGCCCAGTACGCTATCTGAAATAGGAGCGACGTTAGTTGAACAAATGTGATAGAATAACGCTGAATTCTTATATTAACCGTAATATAAAATGATCTATTCGGGTGTCTGTTCGCCCTACCCTAGAAGTTTAATAGTGCATTTCACTCGCCATTCCATGCGCTTTGAGATGCCGCTTAGCCCAATACGCTATCTGAAATAGGAGCGACGTAAATTGAACAAATGTGATAGAATTTCGCTGAATTCTTATATTAACCAAAATATGAAATGATCTTATCGGGTCTCTGATTGCCCTACCCTAGAAGTTTAATAGTGCATTTTACTCGCCCTTTCGTGCGCTGTGAGATGCCGCTTAGCCCAATACGCTATCTGAAATAGGAGCGACGTAAATTGAACAAATGTGATAGAATTTCGCTGGATTCTTATATTAACCAAAATATAAAATGATCTAATCGGGTCTCTGATTGCCCTATCATAGAAGTTTAATAGTGCATTTTACTCGCCATTCCACGCGCTTTAAGTTGCCGCCTAGCCCAGTACGCTATCTGAAATACGAGCTACGTAAGTTGAACAAATGTCACAGAATTACGCTGAATTCTTATGTTAACCATAATATAAAATGATCTAATCGGGTCTCTGATTGCCCTACCCTAGAAGTTTAATAGTGCATTTTACTCACCATTCCACGCGCTTTAAGTTGCCGCCTAGCCCAGTACGCTATCTGAAATAGGAGCTACGTAAGTTGATCAAATGTCACAGAATTACGCTGAATTCTTATATTAACCGTAATATAAAATGATCTTATCGGGTCTCTGATTGCCCTACCCTAGAAGTTTAATAGTGCATTTTACTCGCCCTTTCGTGCGCTGTGAGATGCCGCTTAGCCCAATACGCTATCTGAAATAGGAGCGACGTAAATTGAACAAATGTGATAGAATTTCGCTGAATTCTTAAATTAACCATAATATAAAATGATCTAATGGGGTCTCTGTTTGCCCTACCCTAGAAGTTTAATAGTGCATTTTACTCGCCATTTCTTGCGCTTTGCGATGCAGCTTAGCCCAATACGCTATCTGAAATAGGAGCGACGTAAATTGAACAAATGTGATAGAATTTCGCTGAATTCTTATATTAACCAAAATATGAAATGATCTTATCGGGTCTCTGATTGCCCTACCCTAGAAGTTTAATAGTGCATTTCACTCGCCATTCCATGCGCTTTGAGATGCCGCTTAGCCCAATACGCTATCTGAAATAGGAGCGACGTAAATTGAACAAATGTGATAGAATTTCGCTGAATTCTTATATTAACCGTAATATAAAATGATCTAATCGGGTCTCTGATTGCCCTATCATAGAAGATTAATAGTGCATTTTACTCGCCATTCCACGCGCTTTAAGATGCCGCCCAGCCCAGTATGCTATCTGAAATAGGAACGACGTAAATAGAACAAATGTGATAGAATTTTGCTGAATGCTTAAATTAACCATAATATAAAATGATCTAATCGGGTCTCTGATTGAACTACCCTAGAAGTTTAATAGTGCATTTTACTCGTCATTTCATGCGCTTTGAGATGCCGCTTAGCCCAATAAGCTGTCTGACATAGGAGCGACGTAAATTGAACAAATGTGATAGAAGTTCCCTGAATACTTATATTAACCTTAATGTAAAATGATCTAATCGGGTCTCTGTTCGCCCTGCCCTCGAAGTTTAATAGTGCATTTTACTCGCCATTTCATGCGCTTTGAAATGCCGCTTAGCCCAATACGCTATCTGAAATAGGAGCGACGTAAAATGAACAAATGTGATACGATTTCGCTGAATTCTTAAATTAACCATAATATAAAATGATCTAATCGGATCTCTATGTGCCCAGCCCTAGAAGCTTAATAGTGCATTTTACTCGCCATTTCTTGCTCTTTGAGATGCCGCTTAGCCCAATACGCTATCTGAAATAGGAGCGACGTAAATTGAACAAATGTGATAGAATTTCGCTGGATTCTTATATTAACCAAAATATAAAATGATCTAATCGGGTGTCTGATTGCCCTACCCTAGAAGTTTAATAGTGCATTTTACTCGCCATTCCACGCGCTTTAGAATGCCGCCTATCAGATTACGCTATCTGAAATAGGAGCGACGTAAGTTGAACAAATGTGTTAGAATTACGCTGAATTCTTATATTAACCGTAATATAAAATGGTCTAATCGGATCTCCGTTTGCCTCATCCTAGAAGTTTATTAGTGCATTTTACACGTCATTCCATGCGCTTTGAGATGCCGCTGAGCCCAATACGCTATCTGAAATAGGAGCGATGTAAATTGAACAAATGTGATAGAATTTTGCTGAATTCTTAAATTAACCATAATATAAAATGATGTAATCTGGTCTCTGTTCGCCCTACCCAAGAAGTTTGATAGTACATTTCTCTCGTCATTTCATGCGCTTTGAGATGTCGCTTAGCCCAATAGCTATCTGAAATAGGAGCGACGTAAATTGAACAAATGTGATAGAATTTCCCTGAAATCTTATATTAACCGCAATATAAAATCATCTAATCGGGTCTCTGTTTGCCTTACCCTAGAAGTTTAATAGTGCATTTTACTCGCCATTTCATGCGCTTTGAGATGCCGCTTAGCCCAATATGCTATCTGATATAGGAGCGACGTAAATTGAACAAATGTGATAGAATTTCGCTGAATTCTTAAATTAACCATAATATAAAATGATCTAATGGGGTCTCTGTTTGCCCTACCCTAGAAGTTTAATAGTGCATTTTACTCGCCATTTCTTGCGCTTTGAGATGCCGCTTAGCACAAGTCGCTATCTGAAATAGGAGCGATGTAAATTGAACAAATGTGATAGAATTTCGCTGAATTCTTATATTAACCAAAATATAAAATGATCTAATCCGGTCGCTGTTTGCCCTACCCTAGAAGTTTAATAGTGCATTTTACGAGCCATTTCTTGCGCTTTGCGATGCAGCTTAGCCCAATACGCTATCTGAAATAGGAGCGACGTAAATTGAACAAATGTGATAGAATTTCGCTGAATTCTTATTTTAACCTTAATGTAAAATGATCTAATCGGGTCTTTGTTCGCCCTACCCTAGAAGTTTAACAGTGCATTTCTCTCGTCTTTCATGCGCTCTGAGTTGCCGCTTAGCCCAATAAGCTATCTGAAATAGGAGCGACGTAAGTTGAACAAATGTGTTAGAATTACGCTGAATTCTTATATTAACCGTAATATAAAATGGTCTAATCGGATCTCCGTTTGCCTCATCCTAGAAGTTTATTAGTGCATTTTACACGTCATTCCATGCGCTTTGAGATGCCGCTGAGCCCAATACGCTATCTGAAATAGGAGCGATGTAAATTGAACAAATGTGATAGAATTTTGCTGAATTCTTAAATTAACCATAATATAAAATGATGTAATCTGGTCTCTGTTCGCCCTACCCAAGAAGTTTAATAGTACATTTCTCTCGTCATTTCATGCGCTTTGAGATGTCGCTTAGCCCAATAGCTATCTGAAATAGGAGCGACGTAAATTGAACAAATGTGATAGAATTTCCCTGAAATCTTATATTAACCGCAATATAAAATCATCTAATCGGGTCTCTGTTTGCCTTACCCTAGAAGTTTAATAGTGCATTTTACTCGCCATTTCATGCGCTTTGAGATGCCGCTTAGCCCAATATGCTATCTGATATAGGAGCGACGTAAATTGAACAAATGTGATAGAATTTCGCTGAATTCTTAAATTAACCATAATATAAATGATCTAATGGGGTCTCTGTTTGCCCTACCCTAGAAGTTTAATAGTGCATTTTACTCGCCATTTCTTGCGCTTTGAGATGCCGCTTAGCACAAGTCGCTATCTGAAATAGGAGCGATGTAAATTGAACAAATGTGATAGAATTTCGCTGAATTCTTATATTAACCAAAATATAAAATGATCTAATCCGGTCGCTGTTTGCCCTACCCTAGAAGTTTAATAGTGCATTTTACGAGCCATTTCTTGCGCTTTGCGATGCAGCTTAGCCCAATACGCTATCTGAAATAGGAGCGACGTAAATTGAACAAATGTGATAGAATTTCGCTGAATTCTTATTTTAACCTTAATGTAAAATGATCTAATCGGGTCTTTGTTCGCCCTACCCTAGAAGTTTAACAGTGCATTTCTCTCGTCTTTCATGCGCTCTGAGTTGCCGCTTAGCCCAATAAGCTATCTGAAATAGGAGCGACGTAAATTGAACAAATGTGATAGAACTTCGCTGAATTCTTATATTAACCGTAATATAAAATGATCTGATCGGGTCTCTGCTTGCCCCACCCTAGAAGTTTAATAGTGCATTTTACTCGCCTTTTCTTGCGCTTTGAGATGCCGCTTAGCCCAATACGCTGTCTGAAATAGGAGCGACGTAAATTGAACAAATGTGATAGAATTTCGCTGGATTCTTATATTAACCAAAATATAAAATGAACTAATCGGGTCTCTGATTGCCCTATCATAGAAGTTTAATAGTGCATTTTACTCGCCATTCCACGCGGTTTAAGCTGCCGCCTAGCCCAGTACGCTATCTGAAATAGGAGCTACGTAACTTGAACAAATGTGACAGAATTACGCTGAATTCTTATATTAACCGTAATATAAAATGATCTAATCGGGTCTCTGTTTGCCTTATCCTAGAAGTTTAATAGTGGATTTTACTCGCCATTTCATGCGCTGTGAGATGCCGCTTAGCCCAATAAGCTATCTGAAATAGGAGCGATGTAACTTGAACAAATGTGATAGAATTTCGCTGAATACTTAAATTAACCATAATATAAAATGATCTAATGGGGTCTCTGTTTGCCCTACCCTAGAAGTTTAATAGTGCATTTTACTCGCCATTTCTTGCGCTTTGAGATGCCGCTTAGCACAAGTCGCTATCTGAAATAGGAGCGATGTAAATTGAACAAATGTGATAGAATTTCGCTGAATTCTTATATTAACCAAAATATAAAATGATCTAATCCGGTCGCTGTTTGCCCTACCCTAGAAGTTTAATAGTGCATTTTACGAGCCATTTCTTGCGCTTTGCGATGCAGCTTAGCCCAATACGCTATCTGAAATAGGAGCGACGTAAATTGAACAAATGTGATAGAATTTCGCTGAATTCTTATTTTAACCTTAATGTAAAATGATCTAATCGGGTCTTTGTTCGCCCTACCCTAGAAGTTTAACAGTGCATTTCTCTCGTCTTTCATGCGCTCTGAGTTGCCGCTTAGCCCAATAAGCTATCTGAAATAGGAGCGACGTAAATTGAACAAATGTGATAGAACTTCGCTGAATTCTTATATTAACCGTAATATAAAATGATCTGATCGGGTCTCTGCTTGCCCCACCCTAGAAGTTTAATAGTGCATTTTACTCGCCTTTTCTTGCGCTTTGAGATGCCGCTTAGCCCAATACGCTGTCTGAAATAGGAGCGACGTAAATTGAACAAATGTGATAGAATTTCGCTGGATTCTTATATTAACCAAAATATAAAATGAACTAATCGGGTCTCTGATTGCCCTATCATAGAAGTTTAATAGTGCATTTTACTCGCCATTCCACGCGGTTTAAGCTGCCGCCTAGCCCAGTACGCTATCTGAAATAGGAGCTACGTAACTTGAACAAATGTGACAGAATTACGCTGAATTCTTATATTAACCGTAATATAAAATGATCTAATCGGGTCTCTGTTTGCCTTATCCTAGAAGTTTAATAGTGGATTTTACTCGCCATTTCATGCGCTGTGAGATGCCGCTTAGCCCAATAAGCTATCTGAAATAGGAGCGATGTAACTTGAACAAATGTGATAGAATTTCGCTGAATTCTTAAATTAACCATAATATAAAATGATGTAATCGGGTCTCTGTTCGCCCTACCCAAGAAGTTTAATAGTGCATTTCTCTCGTCATTTCATGCGCTTTGAGATGCCGCATAGCCCAATACGCTATCTGAAATAGGAGCGACGTAAATTGAACAAATGTGATAGAATTTCGCTGAATTCTTATATTAACCGTAATATAAAATGATCTAATCGGGTCTCTGATTGCCCTATCATAGAAGATTAATAGTGCATTTTACTCGCCATTCCACGCGCTTTAAGATGCCGCCTATCAGAGTACGCTATCTGAAATAGGAGCGACGTAAGTTGAACAAATGTGATAGAATAACGCTGAATTCTTATATTAACCGTAATATAAAATGGTCTAATCGGGTCTCCGGTTGCCTTATACTAGAAGTTTAATAGTGCATTTTACTCGCCATTTCATGCGCATTGAGATGCCGCTTAGCCCAATACGCTATTTGAATTAGGAGCGATGTAAATTGAACAAATGTGATAGAATTTCGCTGAATTCTGTAATTAACCATAATATGAAATGACCTAATCCGGTCTCTGTTCGCCCTACCCAAGAAGTTTAATAGTGCATTTCTCTCGTCATTTCATACGCTTTGAGATGCCGCTTAGCCCAATACGCTATCTGAAATAGGAGCGACGTAAATTGAACGAATGTGATAGAATTTCCCTGAAATCTTATATTAAACAATACATAAAATGATCTAAACGGGACTCTGAATGCCCTACCATAGAAGTTTAGTAGTGCATTTTACTCGCCCTACCACGCGCTTTAAGAGGCCGCCTAGCCCAGTACACTATCTGAAATAGGAGCGACGCATGTTGAACAAATGTGATAGAATTACGCTGAATTCTTATATTAACAGTAATATAAAATGATCTAATCGGGTCTCTGTTTGCCTTACCCTAGAAGTTTAATAGTGCATTTTACTCGCCATTTCATGCGCTTTGAGATGCCGCTTAGCCCAATACGCTATCTGAAATAGGAGCCACGTAAATTGAACAAATGTGATAGAATTACGCTGAATCCTTATATTAACCAAAATATAAAATGATCTAATCGGGTCTCTGATTGCCCTATCATAGAAGTTTAATAGTGCATTTTACTCGCCATTCCACGCGCTTTAAGATGCCGCATAGCCCAGTATGCTATCTGAAATAGGAACGACGTAAATTGAACAAATGTGATAGAATTTTTCTGAATTCTTAAATTAACCATAATATAAAACGATCTAATCTGGTCTCTGATTGCCCTACCCTAGATGTTTAATAGTGCATTTTACGAGCCATTTCTTGCGCTTTGAGATGCAGCTTAGCCCAATACGCTATCTGAAATAGGAGCGACGTAAATTGAACAAATGTGATAGAATTTCGCTGAATTCTTTTATTTACCATAATGTTAAATGATCTAATCGGGTCTCTGTTCGCCCTAGCGTACAAGCTTAATAGTGCATTTTATTCGTCATTTCATGCGCTTTGAGATGCCGCTTAGCCCAATAGCTATCTGAAATAGGAGCGACGTAAATTGAACAAATGTGATAGAATTACGCTGAATTCTTATATTAACCAAAATATAAAATGATCTAATCGGGTCTCTGATTGCCCTATCATAGAAGATTAATAGTGCATTTTACTCGCCATTCCACGCGCTTTAAGATGCCGCCTAGCCCAGTATGCTATCTGAAATAGGAACGACGTAAATTGAACAAATGTGACAGAATTTTCCTGAATTCTTAAATTAACCATAATATAAAATGATCTAATCGGGTCTCTGATTGCCCTACCCTAGAAGTTTAATAGTGCATTTTACTCGTCATTCCATGCGCTTTGAGATGCCGCTTAGCCCAATAAGCTGTCTGAAATAGGAGCGACGTAAATTGAACAAATGTGATAGAAGTTCCCTGAATACTTATATTAACCTTAATGTAAAATGATCTAATCGGGTCTCTGTTCGCCCTGCCCTAGAAGCTTAATAGTGCATTTTACTCGCCATTTCTTGCGCTTTGAGATGCCGCTTAGCCCAATACGCTATCTGAAATAGGAGCGACGTAAATAGAACAAATGTGGTAGAATTTCGCTGAATTCTCAAATTAACTATAATATAAAAGTATCTAATCGGGTCTCTGTTTGCCCTACCCTAGATGTTTAATAGTGCATTTCACTCGCCATTCCATGCGCTTTGAGATGCCGCTTAGCCCAATACGCTATCTGAAATAGGAGCGACGTAAATTGAACAAATGTGATAGAATTTCGCTGGATTCTTATATTAACCAAAATATAAAATGATCTAATCGGGTGTCTGATTGCCCTACCCTAGAAGTTTAATAGTGCATTTTCCTCGCCATTTCATGCGCTTTGAGATGCCGCTTAGCCCAATACGCTATCTGAAATAGGAGCGACGTAAATTAAACGAATGTGATAGAATTTCGCTGAATTCTTATATTAACCATAATATAAAATGATCTAATCGGGTCTCTGATTGCCCTACCCTAGAAGTTTAATGGTGCATTTTACTCACCATTCCACGCGCTTTAAGATGCCGCCTATCCGAGTACGCTATCTGAAATAGGAGCGACGTAAATTGAACAAATGTGATAGAATTTCGCTGAATTCTTATATTAACCAAAATATAAAATGATGTAATCGGGTCTCTGATTGCCCTATCATAGAAGTTTAATAGTGCATTTTACTCGCCATTCCACGCGCTTTAAGATGCCGCCTAGCCCAGTACGCTATCTGAAATAGGAGCGACGTAAATTGAACAAATGTGACAGAATTTCGCTGAATTCTTTTATTTACCATAATGTTAAATGATCTAATCGGGTCTCTGTTCGCCCTAGCGTAGAAGCTTAATAGTGCATTTTATTCGTCATTTCATGCGCTTTGAGATGCCGCTTAGCCCAATACGCTATCTGAAATAGGAGCGACGCAAATTGAACAAATGCGATAGAATATCGCTGAATTCTTATATTAACCATAATATAAAATGATGTAATCGGGTCTCTGTTCGCCCTACCCAAGAAGTTTAATAGTGCATTTCTCTCGTCATTTCATGCGCTTTGAGATGCCGCTTAGCCCAATAGCTATCTGAAATAGGAGCGACGTAGTTGAAGAAATGTGATAGAATAACGCTGAATTCTTATATTAACCGTAATATAAAATGGTCTAATCGGGTCTCCATTTGCCTTATCCTAGAAGTTTAATAGTGCATTTTACTCGCCATTTCATGCGCATAGAGATGCCGCTTAGCCCAATACGCTATTTGAAATAGGAGCGATGTAAATTGAACAAATGTGATAGAATTTCGCTGAATTCTTAAATTAACCATAATATGAAATGACCTAATCGGGTCTCTGTTGTCCCTACCCAAGAAGTTTAATAGTGCATTTCTCTCGTCATTTCATACGCTTTGAGATGCCGCTTAGCCCAATACGCTATCTGAAATAGGAGCGACGTAAATTGAACAAATGTGATAGAATTTCCCTGAAATCTTATATTAAACAATACATAAAATGATCTAAACGGGACTCTGATTGCCCTACCATAGAAGTTTAGTAGCGCATTTTACTCGCCCTTCCATGCGCTTTGAGATGCCGCTTAGCCCAATACGCTATCTGAAATAGGAGCGATGTAAATTGAACAAATGTGATAGAATTTTGCTGAATTCTTAAATTAACCATAATATAAAATGATCTAATGGGGTCTCTGTTTGCCCTACCCTAGAAGTTTAATAGTGAATTTTACTCGCCATTTCTTGCGCTTTGAGATGCCGCTTAGCCCAATACGCTATCTGAAATAGGAGCGACGTAAATTGAACAAATGTGATAGAATTTCCCTGAAATGTTATAGTAAACAAAATATAAAATGTTCTATTCGGAACTCTGATTGCCCTATCATAGAAGTTTAGAACTGCATTTTACTCGCCCTTCCACGCGCTTTAAGATGCCGCCTAGCCCAGTACGCTATCTGAAATAGGAGCGACGTTAGTTGAACAAATGTGATAGAATTACGCTGAATTCTTATATTAACCGTAATATAAAATGATCTATTCGGGTGTCTGATCGCCCTACCCTAGAAGTTTAATAGTGCATTTCACTCGCCATTCCATGCGCTTTGAGATGCCGCTTAGCCCAATACGCTATCTGAAATAGGAGCGACGTAAATTGAACAAATGTGATAGAATTTCGCTGAATTCTTATATTAACCAAAATATGAAATGATCTTATCGGGTCTCTGATTGCCCTACCCTAGAAGTTTAATAGTGCATTTTACTCGCCCTTTCGTGCGCTTTGAGATGCCGCTTAGCCCAATACGCTATCTCAAATAGGAGCCACGTAAATTGAACAAATGTGATAGAATTTCGCTGAATTCTTATATTAACCAAAATATAAAATGATCTAATCGGGTCTCTGATTGCCCTACCCTAGAAGTTTAATAGTGCATTTTACTCGCCATTTCATGCGCTTTGAGATGCCGCTTAGCCCAATACGCTATCTGAAATAGGAGCGACGTAAATTGAACAAATGTGATAGAATTTCGCTGAATTCTTATATTAACCAAAATATAAAATGATCTAATCGGGTCTCTGATTGCCCTACCCTAGAAGTTTAATAGTGCATTTTACTCGCCATTTCATGCGCTTTGAGATGCCTCTTAGCCCAATACGCTATCTGAAATAGGAGCGACGTAAATTGAACAAATGTGATAGAATTTCGCTGAATTCTTATATTAACCAAAATATAAAATGATCTAATCCGGTCTCTGTTTGCCCTACCCTAGTAGTTTAATAGTGCATTTTACGAGCCATTTCTTGCGCTTTGCTATGCCGCTTAGCCCAATAAGCTATCTGAAATAGGAGCGACGTAAATTGAACAAATGTGATAGAATTTCGCTGAATTCTTATATTAACCAAAATATAAAATGATCTAATCGGGTCTCTGATTGCCCTATCATAGAAGTTTAACAGTGCATTTTACTCGCCATTCCACGCGCTTTAAGTTGTTGCCCAGCCCAGCACGCTATCTGAAATAGGAGCTACGTAAGTTGAACAAATGTCACAGAATTACGCTGAATTCTTATATTAACCGTAATATAAAATGATGTAATCGGGTCTCCGTTTGCCTTATCCTAGAAGTTTAATAGTGCATTTTACTCGCCAGTTCATGCGCTTTGAGGTGCCGCTTAGCCCAATACGCTATCTGAAATAGGAGCGACGTAAATTGAACAAATGTGATAGAATTTCGCTGAATTCTTAAATTAACCAAAATATAAAATGATCTAATCGGGTCTCTGATTGCCCTACCCTAGAAGTTTAATAGTGCATTTTACTCGCCATTTCTTGCGCTTTGAGATGCCACTTAGCACAAGTCGCTATCTGAAATAGGAGCGATGTAAATTGAACAAATGTGACAGAATTTCGCTGAATTCTTATATTAACCTTAATGTAAAATGATCTAATCGGGTCTTTGTTCGCCCTACCCAAGAAGTTTAATAGTGCATTTCACTCGTCATTTCATGCGCTTTGCGATGCCGCTTAGCCCAATAAGCTATCTGAAATTCGAGCGACGTATATTGAACAAATGTGATAGAATTTCGCTGAATTCTTATATTAACCAAAATATAAAATGATCTAATCGGGTCTCTGATTGCCCTATCATAGAAGTTTAATAGTGCATTTTACTCGCCATTCCACGCGCTTTAAGATGCCGCCTAGCCCAGTACGCTATCTGAAATCGGAGCTACGTAAGTTGAACGAATGTGGCACAATTACGCTGATTTCTTATATTAACCGTAATATAAAATGATCTAATCGGGTCTCTGTTTGCCTTATCCTAGAAGTTTCATAGTGCATTTTACTCGCCATTTCATGCGCTTTGAGATGCCTCTTAGCCCAATACGCTATCTGAAATAGGAGCGACGTAAATTGAACAAATGTGATAGAATTTCGCTGAATTCTTATATTAACCAAAATATAAAAAATCTAATCCGGTCTCTGTTTGCCCTACCCTAGAAGTTTAATAGTGCATTTTACGAGCCATTTCTTACGCTTTGAGATGCAGCTTAGCCCAATACGCTATCTGAAATAGGAGCGACGTAAATTGAACAAATGTGATAGAATTTCGCTGAATTCTTATATTAACCAAAATATGAAATGATCTTATCGGGTCTCTGATTGCCCTACCCTAGAAGTTTAATAGTACATTTTACTCGCCCTTTCGTGCGCTGTGAGATGCCGCTTAGCCCAATACGCTATCTGAAATAGGAGCGACGTAAATTGAACAAATGTGATAGAATTTCGCTGGATTCTTATATTAACCAAAATATAAAATGATCTAATCGGGTCTCTGATTGCCCTATCATAGAAGTTTAGTAGTGTATTTTACTTGCCATTCCACGCGCTTTAAGTTGCCGCCTAGCCCAGTACGCTATCTGAAATAGGAGCTACGTAAGTTGAACAAATGTCACAGAATTACGCTGCATTCTTATGTTAACCGTAATATAAAATGATCTAATCGGGTCTCTGTTTGCCTTATCCTAGAAGTTTAAGAGTGCATTTTACTCGCCATTTCATGCGCTTTGAGATGCCGCTTAGCCCAATACGCTATCTGAAATAGGAGCGACGTAAATTAAACAAATGTGATAGAACTTCGCTGGATTCTTATATTAACCAAAATATAAAATGATCTAATCGGGTCTCTGATTGCCCTATCATAGAAGTTTAACAGTGCATTTTACTCGCCATTCCACGCGCTTTAAGTTGCCGCCTAGCCCAGCACGCTATCTGAAATAGGAGCTACGTAAGTTGAACAAATGTCACAGATTTACGCTGAATTCTTATATTAACCGTAATATAAAATGATCTAATCGGGTCTCCGTTTGCCTTATCCTAGAAGTTTAATAGTGCATTTTACTCGCCATTTCATGCGCTTTGAGATGCCGCTTAGCCCAATACGCTATCTGAAATAGGAGCGACGTAAATTGAACAAATGTGATAGAATTTCGCTGAATTCTTATATTAACCAAAATATAAAATGATCTAATGGGGTCTCTGTTTGCCCTACCCTAGAAGTTTAATAGTGCATTTTACTCGCCATTTCTTGCGCTTTGAGATGCCACTTAGCACAAGTCGCTATCTGAAATAGGAGCGATGTAAATTGAACAAATGTGATAGAATTTCGCTGAATTCTTATATTAACCTTAATGTAAAATGATCTAATCGGGTCTTTGTTCGCCCTACCCAAGAAGTTTAATAGTGCATTTCACTCGTCATTTCATGCGCTTTGCGATGCCGCTTAGCCCAATAAGCTATCTGAAATTGGAGCAACGTATATTGAACAAATGTGATAGAATTTCGCTGAATTCTTATATTAACCAAAATATAAAATGATCTAATCGGGTCTCTGATTGCCCTATCATAGAAGTTTAATAGTGCATTTTACTCGCCATTCCGCGCGCTTTAAGATGCCGCCTAGCCCAGTACGCTATCTGAAATCGGAGCTACGTAAGTTGAACGAATGTGGCACAATTACGCTGATTTCTTATATTAACCGTAATATAAAATGATCTAATCGGGTCTCTGTTTGCTTTATCCTAGAAGTTTCATAGTGCATTTTACTCGCCATTTCATGCGCTTTGAGATGCCTCTTAGCCCAATACGCTATCTGAAATAGGAGCGACGTAAATTGAACAAATGTGATAGAATTTCGCTGAATTCTTATATTAACCAAAATATAAAATGATCTAATCCGGTCTCTGTTTGCCCTACCCTAGAAGTTTAATAGTGCATTTTACGAGCCATTTCTTACGCTTTGAGATGCAGCTCAGCCCAATACGCTATCTGAAATAGGAGCGACGTAAATTGAACAAATGTGATCGAATTTCGCGGAATTCTTATATTAACCAAAATATGAAACGATCTTATCGGGTCTCTGATTGCCCTACCCTAGAAGTTTAATAGTACATTTTACTCGCCCTTTCGTGCGCTGTGAGATGCCGCTTAGCCCAATACGCTATCTGAAATAGGAGCGACGTAAATTGAACAAATGTGATAGAATTTCGCTGGATTCTTATATTAACCAAAATATAAAATGATCTAATCGGGTCTCTGATTGCCCTATCATAGAAGTTTAATAGTGTATTTTACTCGCCATTTCTTGCGCTTTGAGATGCCACTTAGCACAAGTCGCTATCTGAAATAGGAGCGATGTAAATTGAACAAATGTGATAGAATTTCGCTGAATTCTTATATTAACCTTAATGTAAAATGATCTAATCGTGTCTTTGTTCGCCCTACCCAAGAAGTTTAATAGTGCATTTCACTCGTCATTTCATGCGCTTTGCGATGCCGCTTAGCCCAATAAGCTATCTGAAATTCGAGCGACGTATATTGAACAAATGTGATAGAATTTCGCTGAATTCTTATATTAACCAAAATATAAAATTATCTAATCGGGTCTCTGATTGCCCTATCATAGAAGTTTAATAGTGCATTTTACTCGCCATTCCACGCGCTTTAAGATGCCGCCTAGCCCAGTACGCTATCTGAAATAGGAGCTACGTAAGCTGAACGAATGTGACAGAATTACGCTGATTTCTTATATTAACCAAAATATAAAATGATCTAATCGGGTCTCTGATTGCCCTATCATAGAAGTTTAACAGTGCATTTTACTCGCCATTCCACGCGCTTTAAGTTGCCGCCTAGCCCAGCACGCTATCTGAAATAGGAGCTACGTAAGTTGAACAAATGTCACAGATTTACGCTGAATTCTTATATTAACCGTAATATAAAATGATCTAATCGGGTCTCCGTTTGCCTTATCCTAGAAGTTTAATAGTGCATTTTACTCGCCATTTCATGCGCTTTGAGATGCCGCTTAGCCCAATACGCTATCTGAAATAGGAGCGACGTAAATTGAACAAATGTGATAGAATTTCGCTGAATTCTTATATTAGCCAAAATATAAAATGATCTAATGGGGTCTCTGTTTGCCCTACCCTAGAAGTTTAATAGTGCATTTTACTCGCCATTTCTTGCGCTTTGAGATGCCACTTAGCACAAGTCGCTATCTGAAATAGGAGCGTTGTAAATTGAACAAATGTGATAGAATTTCGCTGAATTCTTATATTAACCTTAATGTAAAATGATCTAATCGGGTCTTTGTTCGCCCTACCCAAGAAGTTTAATAGTGCATTTCACTCGTCATTTCATGCGCTTTGCGATGCCGCTTAGCCCAATAAGCTATCTGAAATTGGAGCAACGTATATTGAACAAATGTGATAGAATTTCGCTGAATTCTTATATTAACCAAAATATAAAATGATCTAATCGGGTCTCTGATTGCCCTATCATAGAAGTTTAATAGTGCATTTTACTCGCCACTCCACGCGCTTTAAGATGCCGCCTAGCCCAGTACGCTATCTGAAATCGGAGCTACGTAAGTTGAACGAATGTGGCACAATTACGCTGATTTCTTATATTAACCGTAATATAAAATGATCTAATCGGGTCTCTGTTTGCCTTATCCTAGAAGTTTCATAGTGCATTTTACTCGCCATTTCATGCGCTTTGAGATGCCTCTTAGCCCAATACGCTATCTGAAATAGGAGCGACGTAAATTGAACAAATGTGATAGAATTTCGCTGAATTCTTATATTAACCAAAATATAAAATGATCTAATCCGGTCTCTGTTTGCCCTACCCTAGAAGTTTAATAGTGCATTTTACGAGCCATTTCTTGCGCTTTGAGATGCAGCTTAGCCCAATACGCTATCTGAAATAGGAGCGACGTAAATTGAACAAATGTGATAGAATTTCGCTGAATTCTTATATTAACCAAAATATGAAATGATCTTATCGGGCCCTGATTGCCCTACCCTAGAAGTTTAATAGTGCATTTTACTCGCCCTTTCCTGCGCTGTGAGATGCCGCTTAGCCCAGTACGCTATCTGAAATAGGAGCTACGTAAGTTGAACAAATGTCACAGAATTACGCTGCATTCTTATGTTAACCGTAATATAAAATGATCTAATCGGGTCTCTGTTTGCCTTATCCTAGAAGTTTAATAGTGCATTTTACTCGTCAATCCATGCGCTTTGCGATGCCGCTTAGCCCAATAAGCTATCTGAAATAGGAGCGACGTAAATTGAACAAATGTGATAGAATTTCGCTGAATTCTTGTATTAACCAAAATATAAAATGCTCTAATCGGGTCTCTGATTGCCCTATCATAGAAGTTTAACAGTGCATTTTACTCGCCATTCCACGCGCTTTGAGATGCCGCTTAGCCCAATAAGCTATCTGAAATTGGAGCGACGTATATTGAACAAATGTGATAGAATTTCGCTGAATTCTTATATTAACCAAAATATAAAATGATCTAATCGGGTCTCTGTTCGCCCTAGCGTAGAAGCTTAATAGTGCATTTTATTCGTCATTTCATGCGCTTTGAGATGCCGCTTAGCCCAATACGCTATCTGAAATAGGAGCGACGCAAATTGAACAAATGCGATAGAATATCGCTGAATTCTTATATTAACCATAATATAAAATAATGTAATCGGGTCTCTGTTCGCCCTACCCAAGAAGTTTAATAGTGCATTTCTCTCGTCATTTCATGCGCTTTGAGATGCCGCTTAGCCCAATAGCTATCTGAAATAGGAGCGACGTAAATTGAACAAATGTGATAGAATTTCCCTGAAATCTTATATTAACCGTAATATAAAATGATCTAATCGGGTCTCTGTTTGCATTACCCTCGAAGTTTAATAGTGCATTTTACTCGCCTTTCCACGCGCTTTAAGATGCCGCCTATCCGAGTACGCTATCTGAAATAGGAGCGACGTAGTTGAACAAATGTGATAGAATAACGCTGAATTCTTATATTAACCGTAATATAAAATGGTCTAATCGGGTCTGCATTTGCCTTATCCTAGAAGTTTAATAGTACATTTTACTCGCCATTTCATGCGCATGGAGATGCCGCTTAGCCCAATACGCTATTTGAAATAGGAGCGATGTAAATTGAACAAATGTGATAGAATTTCGCTGAATTCTTAAATTAACCATAATATGAAATGACCTAATCGGGTCTCTGTTCGCCGTACCCAAGAAGTTTAATAGTGCATTTCTCTCGTCATTTCATACGCTTTGAGATGCCGCTTAGCCCAATACGCTATCTGAAATAGGAGCGACGTAAATTGAACAAATGTGATAGAATTTCCCTGAAATCTTATATTAAACAATACATAAAATGATCTAAACGGGACTCTGATTGCCCTACCACAGAAGTTTAGTAGTGCATTTTACTCGCCCTTCCACGCGCTTTAAGATACCGCCGAGCCCAGTACACTATCTGAAATAGGAGCGACGTATGTTGAACAAATGTGATAGAATTACGCTGAATTCTTATATTAACCGTAATATAAAATGATCTAATCGGGTCTCTGTATGCCTTACCCTAGAAGTTTAATAGTGCATTTTACTCGCCATCTCATGCGCTTTGAGATGCCGCTTAGCCCAATGCGCTATCTGAAATAGGAGCGACGTAAATTGAACAAATGTGATAGAATTACGCCGAATCATTATATTAACCAAAATATAAAATGATCTAATCGGGTCTCTGATTGCCCTATTATAGAAGTTTAATAGTGCATTTTACTCGCCATTCCACGCGCTTTAAGATGCCGCCTAGCCCAGTATGCTATCTGAAATAGGAACGACGTAAATTGAACAAATGTGATAGAATTACGCTGAATTCTTATATTAACCGTAATATAAAATGACCTATGCGGGTCTCTGTTTGCCTTATCCTAGAAGTTTAATAGTGCATTTTACTCGCCATTTCATGCGCTTTGAGATGCCGCTTAGCCCAATACGCTATCTGAAATAGGAGCGATGTAAATTGAACAAATGTGATAGAATTTCCCTGAAATCTTATATTAACCGTAATATAAAATGATCTGATCGGGTCTCTGTTTGCATTACCCTCGAAGTTTAATAGTGCATTTTACTCGCCTTTCCACGCGCTTTAAGATGCCGCCTATCCGAGTACGCTATCTGAAATAGGAGCGACGTAAGTTGAACAAATGGGATAGAATAACGCTGAATTCTTATATTAACCGTAATATAAAATGGTCTAATCGGGTCTCCATTTGCCTTATCCTAGAAGTTTAATAGTGCATTTTACTCGCCATTTCATGCGCATGGAGATGCCGCTTAGCCCAATACGCTCTTTGAAATAGGAGCGATGTAAATTGAACAAATGTGATAGAATTTCGCTGAATTCTTAAATTAACCATAATATGAAATGACCTAATCGGGTCTCTGTTCTCCCTACCCAAGAAGTTTAATAGTGCATTTCTCTCGTCATTTCATACGCTTTGAGATGCCGCTTAGCCCAATACGCTATCTGAAATAGGAGCGACGTAAATTGAACAAATGTGATAGAATTTCCCTGAAATCTTATATTAAACAATACATAAAATGATCTAAACGGGACTCTGATTGCCCTACCATAGAAGTTTAGTAGTGCATTTTACTCGCCCTTCCATGCGCTTTGAGATGCCGCTTAGCCCAATACGCTATCTGAAATAGGAGCGATGTAAATTGAACAAATGTGATAGAATTTTGCTGAATTCTTAAATTAACCATAATATAAAATGATCTAATGGGGTCTCTGTTTGCCCTACCCTAGAAGTTTAATAGTGAATTTTACTCGCCATTTCTTGCGCTTTGAGATGCCGCTTAGCCCAATACGCTATCTGAAATAGGACCGACGTAAATTGAACAAATGTGATAGAATTTCCCTGAAATGTTATAGTAAACAAAATATAAAATGATCTATTCGGAACTCTGATTGCCCTATCATAGAAGTTTAGAAGTGCATTTTACTCGCCCTTCCACGCGCTTTAAGATGCCGCCTAGCCCAGTACGCTATCTGAAATAGGAGCGACGTTAGTTGAACAAATGTGATAGAATTACGCTGAATTCTTATATTAACCGTAATATAAAATGATCTATTCGGGTGTCTGTTCGCCCTACCCTAGAAGTTTAATAGTGCATTTCACTCGCCATTCCATGCGCTTTGAGATGCCGCTTAGCCCAATACGCTATCTGAAATAGGAGCGACGTAAATTGAACAAATGTGATAGAATTTCGCTGAATTCTTATATTAACCAAAATATGAAATGATCTTATCGGGTCTCTGATTGCCCTACCCTAGAAGTTTAATAGTGCATTTTACTCGCCCTTTCGTGCGCTTTGAGATGCCGCTTAGCCCAATACGCTATCTCAAATAGGAGCCACGTAAATTGAACAAATGTGATAGAATTTCGCTGAATTCTTATATTAACCAAAATATAAAATGATCTAATCGGGTCTCTGATTGCCCTACCCTAGAAGTTTAATAGTGCATTTTACTCGCCATTTCATGCGCTTTGAGATGCCGCTTAGACCAATACGCTATCTGAAATAGGAGCGACGTAAATTAAACGAATGTGATAGAACTTCGCTGAATTCTTATATTAACCATAATATAAAATGATCTAATCGGGTCTCTGATTGCCCTACCCTAGAAGTTTAATAGTGCATTTTACTCACCATTCCACGCGCTTTAAGTTGCCGCCTAGCCCAGCACGCTATCTGAAATAGGACCTACGTAAGTTGAACAAATGTCACAGATTTACGCTGAATTCTTATATTAACCGTAATATAAAGTGATCTAATCGGGTCTCCGTTTGCCTTATCCTAGAAGTTTAATAGTGCATTTTACTCGCCATTTCATGCGCTTTGAGATGCCGCTTAGCCCAATACGCTATCTGAAATAGGAGCGACGTAAATTGAACAAATGTGATAGAATTTCGCTGAATTCTTATATTAGCCAAAATATAAAATGATCTAATGGGGTCTCTGTTTGCCCTACCCTAGAAGTTTAATAGTGCATTTTACTCGCCATTTCTTGCGCTTTGAGATGCCACTTAGCACAAGTCGCTATCTGAAATAGGAGCGTTGTAAATTGAACAAATGTGATAGAATTTCGCTGAATTCTTATATTAACCTTAATGTAAAATGATCTAATCGGGTCTTTGTTCGCCCTACCCAAGAAGTTTAATAGTGCATTTCACTCGTCATTTCATGCGCTTTGCGATGCCGCTTAGCCCAATAAGCTATCTGAAATTGGAGCAACGTATATTGAACAAATGTGATAGAATTTCGCTGAATTCTTATATTAACCAAAATATAAAATGATCTAATCGGGTCTCTGATTGCCCTATCATAGAAGTTTAATAGTGCATTTTACTCGCCATTCCACGCGCTTTAAGATGCCGCCTAGCCCAGTACGCTATCTGAAATCGGAGCTACGTAAGTTGAACGAATGTGGCACAATTACGCTGATTTCTTATATTAACCGTAATATAAAATGATCTAATCGGGTCTCTGTTTGCCTTATCCTAGAAGTTTCATAGTGCATTTTACTCGCCATTTCATGCGCTTTGAGATGCCTCTTAGCCCAATACGCTATCTGAAATAGGAGCGACGTAAATTGAACAAATGTGATAGAATTTCGCTGAATTCTTATATTAACCAAAATATGAAATGATCTTATCGGGCCCTGATTGCCCTACCCTAGAAGTTTAATAGTGCATTTTACTCGCCCTTTCGTGCGCTGTGAGATGCCGCTTAGCCCAGTACGCTATCTGAAATAGGAGCTACGTAAGTTGAACAAATGTCACAGAATTACGCTGCATTCTTATGTTAACCGTAATATAAAATGATCTAATCGGGCCTCTGTTTGCCTTATCCTAGAAGTTTAATAGTGCATTTTACTCGTCAATCCATGCGCTTTGCGATGCCGCTTAGCCCAATAAGCTATCTGAAATAGGAGCGACGTAAATTGAACAAATGTGATAGAATTTCGCTGAATTCTTGTATTAACCAAAATATAAAATGCTCTAATCGGGTCTCTGATTGCCCTATCATAGAAGTTTAACAGTGCATTTTACTCGCCATTCCACGCGCTTTGAGATGCCGCTTAGCCCAATAAGCTATCTGAAATTGGAGCGACGTATATTGAACAAATGTGATAGAATTTCGCTGAATTCTTATATTAACCAAAATATAAAATGATCTAATCGGGTCTCTGTTCGCCCTAGCGTAGAAGCTTAATAGTGCATTTTATTCGTCATTTCATGCGCTTTGAGATGCCGCTTAGCCCAATACGCTATCTGAAATAGGAGCGACGCAAATTGAACAAATGCGATAGAATATCGCTGAATTCTTATATTAACCATAATATAAAATAATGTAATCGGGTCTCTGTTCGCCCTACCCAAGAAGTTTAATAGTGCATTTCTCTCGTCATTTCATGCGCTTTGAGATGCCGCTCAGCCCAATAGCTATCTGAAATAGGAGCGACGTAAATTGAACAAATGTGATAGAATTTCCCTGAAATCTTATATTAACCGTAATATAAAATGATCTAATCGGGTCTCTGTTTGCATTACCCTCGAAGTTTAATAGTGCATTTTACTCGCCTTTCCACGCGCTTTAAGATGCCGCCTATCCGAGTACGCTAACTGAAATAGGAGCGACGTAGTTGAACAAATGTGATAGAATAACGCTGAATTCTTATATTAACCGTAATATAAAATGGTCTAATCGGGTCTGCATTTGCCTTATCCTAGAAGTTTAATAGTGCATTTTACTCGCCATTTCATGCGCATGGAGATGCCGCTTAGCCCAATACGCTATTTGAAATAGGAGCGATGTAAATTGAACAAATGTGATAGAATTTCGCTGAATTCTTAAATTAACCATAATATGAAATGACCTAATCGGGTCTCTGTTCGCCGTACCCAAGAAGTTTAATAGTGCATTTCTCTCGTCATTTCATACGCTTTGAGATGCCGCTTAGCCCAATACGCTATCTGAAATAGGAGCGACGTAAATTGAACAAATGTGATAGAATTTCCCTGAAATCTTATATTAAACAATACATAAAATGATCTAAACGGGACTCTGATTGCCCTACCATAGAAGTTTAGTAGTGCATTTTACTCGCCCTTCCACGCGCTTTAAGATACCGCCGAGCCCAGTACACTATCTGAAATAGGAGCGACGTATGTTGAACAAATGTGATAGAATTACGCTGAATTCTTATATTAACCGTAATATAAAATGATCTAATCGGGTCTCTGTATGCCTTACCCTAGAAGTTTAATAGTGCATTTTACTCGCCATCTCATGCGCTTTGAGATGCCGCTTAGCCCAATGCGCTATCTGAAATAGGAGCGACGTAAATTGAACAAATGTGATAGAATTACGCCGAATCATTATATTAACCAAAATATAAAATGATCTAATCGGGTCTCTGATTGCCCTATCATAGAAGTTTAATAGTGCATTTTACTCGCCCTTTCGTGCGCTTTGAGATGCCGCTTAGCCCAATACGCTATCTCAAATAGGAGCCACGTAAATTGAACAAATGTGATAGAATTTCGCTGAATTCTTATATTAACCAAAATATAAAATGATCTAATCGGGTCTCTGATTGCCCTACCCTAGAAGTTTAATAGTGCATTTTACTCGCCATTTCATGCGCTTTGAGATGCCGCTTAGCCCAATACGCTATCTGAAATAGGAGCGACGTAAATTGAACAAATGTGATAGAATTTCGCTGAATTCTTAAATTAACCATAATATAAAATGATCTAATGGGGTCTCTGTTTGCCCTACCCTAGAAGTTTAATAGTGAATTTTACTCGCCATTTCTTGCGCTTTGAGATGCCGCTTAGCCCAATACGCTATCTGAAATAGGAGCGACGTAAATTGAACAAATGTGATAGAATTTCCCTGAAATGTTATAGTAAACAAAATATAAAATGATCTATTCGGAACTCTGATTGCCCTATCATAGAAGTTTAGAACTGCATTTTACTCGCCCTTCCACGCGCTTTAAGATGCCGCCTAGCCCAGTACGCTATCTGAAATAGGAGCGACGTTAGTTGAACAAATGTGATAGAATTACGCTGAATTCTTATATTAACCGTAATATAAAATGATCTATTCGGGTGTCTGTTCGCCCTACCCTAGAAGTTTAATAGTGCATTTCACTCGCCATTCCATGCGCTTTGAGATGCCGCTTAGCCCAATACGCTATCTGAAATAGGAGCGACGTAAATTGAACAAATGTGATAGAATTTCGCTGAATTCTTATATTAACCAAAATATGAAATGATCTTATCGGGTCTCTGATTGCCGTACCCTAGAAGTTTAATAGTGCATTTTACTCGCCCTTTCGTGCGCTTTGAGATGCCGCTTAGCCCAATACGCTATCTCAAATAGGAGCCACGTAAATTGAACAAATGTGATAGAATTTCGCTGAATTCTTATATTAACCAAAATATAAAATGATCTAATCGGGTCTCTGATTGCCCTACCCTAGAAGTTTAATAGTGCATTTTACTCGCCATTTCATGCGCTTTGAGATGCCGCTTAGCCCAATACGCTATCTGAAATAGGAGCGACGTAAATTGAACAAATGTGATAGAATTTCGCTGAATTCTTATATTAACCAAAATATAAAATGATCTAATGGGGTCTCTGTTTGCCCTACCCTAGAAGTTTAATAGTGCATTTTACTCGCCATTTCTTGCGCTTTGAGATGCCTCTTAGCACAAGTCGCTATCTGAAATAGGAGCGTTGTAAATTGAACAAATGTGATAGAATTTCGCTGAATTCTTATATTAACCAAAATATAAAATGATCTAATCGGGTCTCTGATTGCCCTATCATAGAAGTTTAATAGTGCATTTTACTCGCCATTCCACGCGCTTTAAGATGCCGCCTAGCCCAGTACGCTATCTGAAATCGGAGCTACGTAAGTTGAACGAATGTGGCACAATTACGCTGATTTCTTATATTAACCGTAATATAAAATGATCTAATCGGGTCTCTGTTTGCCTTATCCTAGAAGTTTCATAGTGCATTTTACTCGCCATTTCATGCGCTTTGAGATGCCTCTTAGCCCAATACGCTATCTGAAATAGGAGCGACGTAAATTGAACAAATGTGATAGAATTTCGCTGAATTCTTATATTAACCAAAATATAAAATGATCTAATCCGGTCTCTGTTTGCCCTACCCTAGAAGTTTAATAGTGCATTTTACGAACCATTTCTTACGCTTTGAGATGCAGCTTAGCCCAATACGCTATCTGAAATAGGAGCGACGTAAATTGAACAAATGTGATAGAATTTCGCTGAATTCTTATATTAACCAAAATATGAAATGATCTTATCGGGTCTCTGATTGCCCTACCCTAGAAGTTTAATAGTACATTTTACTCGCCCTTTCGTGCGCTGTGAGATGCCGCTTAGCCCAATACGCTATCTGAAATAGGAGCGACGTAAATTGAACAAATGTGATAGAATTTCGCTGGATTCTTATATTAACCAAAATATAAAATGATCTAATCGGGTCTCTGATTGCCCTATCATAGAAGTTTAATAGTGTATTTTCCTCGCCATTCCACGCGCTTTAAGTTGCCGCCTAGCCCAGTACGCTATCTGAAATAGGAGCTACGTAAGTTGAACAAATGTCACAGAATTACGCTGCATTCTTATGTTAACCGTAATATAAAATGATCTAATCGGGTCTCTGTTTGCCTTATCCTAGAAGTTTAAGAGTGCATTTTACTCGCCATTTCATGCGCTTTGAGATGCCGCTTAGCCCAATACGCTATCTGAAATAGGAGCGACGTAAATTAAACAAATGTGATAGAACTTCGCTGGATTCTTATATTAACCAAAATATAAAATGATCTAATCGGGTCTCTGATTGCCCTATCATAGAAGTTTAACAGTGCATTTTACTCGCCATTCCACGCGCTTTAAGTTGCCGCCTAGCCCAGCACGCTATCTGAATTTGGAGCTACGTAAGTTGAACAAATGTCACAGAATTACGCTGAATTCTTATATTAACCATAATATAAAATGATCTAATCGGGTCTCTGATTGCCCTACCCTAGAAGTTTAATAGTGCATTTTACTCACCATTCCACGCGCTTTAAGTTGCCGCCTAGCCCAATACGCTATCTGAAATAGGAGCGACGTAAATTGAACAAATGTGATAGAATTTCGCTGAATTCTTATATTAACCAAAATATAAAATGATCTAATGGGGTCTCTGTTTGCCCTACCCTAGAAGTTTAATAGTGCATTTTACTCGCCATTTCTTGCGCTTTGAGATGCCACTTAGCACAAGTCGCTATCTGAAATAGGAGCGATGTAAATTGAACAAATGTGATAGAATTTCGCTGAATTCTTATATTCACCTTAATGTAAAATGATCTAATCGGGTCTTTGTTCGCCCTACCCAAGAAGTTTAATAGTGCATTTCACTCGTCATTTCATGCGCTTTGCGCTGCCGCTTAGCCCAATAAGCTATCTGAAATTGGAGCGACGTATATTGAGCAAATGTGATAGAATTTCGCTGAATTCTTATATTAACCAAAATATAAAATGATCTAATCGGGTCTCTGATTGCCCTATCATGGAAGTTTAATAGTGCATTTTACTGGCCATTCCACGCGCTTTTAGATGCCGCCTAGCCCAGTACGCTATCTGAAATAGGAGCTACGTAAGTTGAATGAATGTGGCACAATGACGCTGATTTCTTATATTAACCGTAATATAAAATGATCTAATCGGGTCTCTGTTTGCCTTATCCTAGAAGTTTAATAGTGCATTTTACTCGCCATTTCATGCGCTTTGAGATGCCTCTTAGCCCAATACGCTATCTGAAATAGGAGCGACGTAAATTGAACAAATGTGATAGAATTTCGCTGAATTCTTATATTAACCAAAATATAAAATGATCTAATCCGGTCTCTGTTTGCCCTACCCTAGAAGTTTAATAGTGCATTTTACGAGCCATTTCTTGCGCTTTGAGATGCAGCGTAGCCCAATACGCTATCTGAAATAGGAGCGACGTAAATTGAACAAATGTGATAGAATTTCGCTGAATTCTTATATTAACCAAAATATGAAATGATCTTATCGGGCCCTGATTGCCCTACCCTAGAAGTTTAATAGTGCATTTTACTCGCCCTTTCGTGCGCTGTGAGATGCCGCTTAGCCCAGTACGCTATCTGAAATAGGAGCTACGTAAGTTGAACAAATGTCACAGAATTACGCTGCATTCTTATGTTAACCGTAATATAAAATGATCTAATCGGGTCTCTGTTTGCCTTATCCTAGAAGTTTAATAGTGCATTTTACTCGTCAATCCATGCGCTTTGCGATGCCGCTTAGCCCAATAAGCTATCTGAAATAGGAGCGACGTAAATTGAACAAATGTGATAGAATTTCGCTGAATTCTTGTATTAACCAAAATATAAAATGCTCTAATCGGGTCTCTGATTGCCCTATCATAGAAGTTTAACAGTGCATTTTACTCGCCATTCCACGCGCTTTGAGATGCCACTTAGCACAAGTCGCTATCTGAAATAGGAGCGATGTAAATTGAACAAATGTGATAGAATTTCGCTGAATTCTTATATTAACCTTAATGTAAAACGATCTAATCGGGTCTATGTTCGCCCTACCCAAGAAGTTTAATAGTGCATTTCACTCGTCATTTCATGCGCTTTGCGATGCCGCTTAGCCCAATAAGCTATCTGAAATTGGAGCGACGTATATTGAACAAATGTGATAGAATTTCGCTGAATTCTTATATTAACCAAAATATAAAATGATCTAATCGGGTCTCTGTTCGCCCTAGCGTAGAAGCTTAATAGTGCATTTTATTCGTCATTTCATGCGCTTTGAGATGCCGCTTAGCCCAATACGCTATCTGAAATAGGAGCGACGCAAATTGAACAAATGCGATAGAATATCGCTGAATTCTTATATTAACCATAATATAAAATGATGTAATCGGGTCTCTGTTCGCCCTACCCAAGAAGTTTAATAGTGCATTTCTCTCGTCATTTCATGCGCTTTGAGATGCCGCTTAGCCCAATAGCTATCTGAAATAGGAGCGACGTAAATTGAACAAATGTGATAGAATTTCCCTGAAATCTTATATTAACCGTAATATAAAATGATCTAATCGGGTCTCTGTTTGCATTACCCTCGAAGTTTAATAGTGCATTTTACTCGCCTTTCCACGCGCTTTAAGATGCCGCCTATCCGAGTACGCTATCTGAAATAGGAGCGACGTAGTTGAACAAATGTGATAGAATAGCGCTGAATTCTTATATTAACCGTAATATAAAATGGTCTAACCGGGTCTGCATTTGCCTTATCCTAGAAGTTTAATAGTGCATTTTACTCGCCATTTCATGCGCATGGAGATGCCGCTTAGCCCAATACGCTATTTGAAATAGGAGCGATGTAAATTGAACAAATGTGATAGAATTTCGCTGAATTCTTAAATTAACCATAATATGAAATGACCTAATCGGGTCTCTGTTCGCCGTACCCAAGAAGTTTAATAGTGCATTTCTCTCGTCATTTCATACGCTTTGAGATGCCGCTTAGCCCAATACGCTATCTGAAATAGGAGCGACGTAAATTGAACAAATGTGATAGAATTTCCCTGAAATCTTATATTAAACAATACATAAAATGATCTAAACGGGACTCTGATTGCCCTACCATAGAAGTTTAGTAGTGCATTTTACTCGCCCTTCCACGCGCTTTAAGATACCGCCGAGCCCAGTACACTATCTGAAATAGGAGCGACGTATGTTGAACAAATGTGATAGAATTACGCTGAATTCTTATATTAACCGTAATATAAAATGATCTAATCGGGTCTCTGTATGCCTTACCCTAGAAGTTTAATAGTGCATTTTACTCGCCATCTCATGCGCTTTGAGATGCCGCTTAGCCCAATACGCTATCTGAAATAGGAGCGACGTAAATTGAACAAATGTGATAGAATTACGCCGAATCATTATATTAACCAAAATATAAAATGATCTAATCGGGTCTCTGATTGCCCTATTATAGAAGTTTAATAGTGCATTTTACTCGCCATTCCACGCGCTTTAAGATGCCGCCTAGCCCAGTATGCTATCTGAAATAGGAACGACGTAAATTGAACAAATGTGATAGAATTACGCTGAATTCTTATATTAACCGTAATATAAAATGACCTAAGCGGGTCTCTGTTTGCCTTATCCTAGAAGTTTAATAGTGCATTTTACTCGCCATTTCATGCGCTTTGAGATGCCGCTTAGCCCAATACGCTATCTGAAATAGGAGCGATGTAAATTGAACAAATGTGATAGAATTTCCCTGAAATCTTATATTAACCGTAATATAAAATGATCTGATCGGGTCTCTGTTTGCATTACCCTCGAAGTTTAATAGTGCATTTTACTCGCCTTTCCACGCGCTTTAAGATGCCGCCTATCCGAGTACGCTATCTGAAATAGGAGCGACGTAAGTTGAACAAATGGGATAGAATAACGCTGAATTCTTATATTAACCGTAATATAAAATGGTCTAATCGGGTCTCCATTTGCCTTATCCTAGAAGTTTAATAGTGCATTTTACTCGCCATTTCATGCGCATGGAGATGCCGCTTAGCCCAATACGCTCTTTGAAATAGGAGCGATGTAAATTGAACAAATGTGATAGAATTTCGCTGAATTCTTAAATTAACCATAATATGAAATGACCTAATCGGGTCTCTGTTCTCCCTACCCAAGAAGTTTAATAGTGCATTTCTCTCGTCATTTCATACGCTTTGAGATGCCGCTTAGCCCAATACGCTATCTGAAATAGGAGCGACGTAAATTGAACAAATGTGATAGAATTTCCCTGAAATCTTATATTAAACAATACATAAAATGATCTAAACGGGACTCTGATTGCCCTACCATAGAAGTTTAGTAGTGCATTTTACTCGCCCTTCCATGCGCTTTGAGATGCCGCTTAGCCCAATACGCTATCTGAAATAGGAGCGATGTAAATTGAACAAATGTGATAGAATTTTGCTGAATTCTTAAATTAACCATAATATAAAATGATCTAATGGGGTCTCTGTTTGCCCTACCCTAGAAGTTTAATAGTGAATTTTACTCGCCATTTCTTGCGCTTTGAGATGCCGCTTAGCCCAATGCGCTATCTGAAATAGGAGCGACGTAAATTGAACAAATGTGATAGAATTTCCCTGAAATGTTATAGTAAACAAAATATAAAATGATCTATTCGGAACTCTGATTGCCCTATCATAGAAGTTTAGAAGTGCATTTTACTCGCCCTTCCACGCGCTTTAAGATGCCGCCTAGCCCAGTACGCTATCTGAAATAGGAGCGACGTTAGTTGAACAAATGTGATAGAATTACGCTGAATTCTTATATTAACCGTAATATAAAATGATCTATTCGGGTGTCTGTTCGCCCTACCCTAGAAGTTTAATAGTGCATTTCACTCGCCATTCCATGCGCTTTGAGATGCCGCTTAGCCCAATACGCTATCTGAAATAGGAGCGACGTAAATTGAACAAATGTGATAGAATTTCGCTGAATTCTTATATTAACCAAAATATGAAATGATCTTATCGGGTCTCTGATTGCCCTACCCTAGAAGTTTAATAGTGCATTTTACTCGCCCTTTCGTGCGCTTTGAGATGCCGCTTAGCCCAATACGCTATCTCAAATAGGAGCCACGTAAATTGAACAAATGTGATAGAATTTCGCTGAATTCTTATATTAACCAAAATATAAAATGATCTAATCGGGTCTCTGATTGCCCTACCCTAGAAGTTTAATAGTGCATTTTACTCGCCATTTCATGCGCTTTGAGATGCCGCTTAGACCAATACGCTATCTGAAATAGGAGCGACGTAAATTAAACGAATGTGATAGAACTTCGCTGAATTCTTATATTAACCATAATATAAAATGATCTAATCGGGTCTCTGATTGCCCTACCCTAGAAGTTTAATAGTGCATTTTACTCACCATTCCACGCGCTTTAAGTTGCCGCCTAGCCCAGTACGCTATCTGAAATAGGAGCTACGTAAGTTGAACAGATGTCACAGAATTACGCTGAATTCTTATATTAACCGTAATATAAAATGATCTAATCGGGTCTCTGTTTGCCTTATCCTAGAAATTTAATAGTGCATTTTACTCGTCAATTCATGCGCTTTGCGATGCCGCTTAGCCCAATAAGCTATCTGAGATAGGAGCGACGTAAATTGAACAAATGTGATAGAATTTCGCTGAATTCTTATATTAACCAAAATATAAAATGATCTAATCGGGTCTCTGATTGCCCTATCATAGAAGTTTAACAGTGCATTTTACTCGCCATTCCACGCGCTTTACGTTGCCGCCTAGCCCAGCACGCTATATGAAATAGGAGCTACGTAAGTTGAACAAATGTCACAGAATTACGCTGAATTCTTATATTAACCGTAATATAAAATGATCTAATCGGGTCTCTGTTTGCCTTATCCTAGAAGTTTAATAGTGCATTTTACTCGCCATTTCTTGCGCTTTGAGATGCCGCTTAGCCCAGTACGCTATCTGAAATAGGAGCGATGTAAATTGAACAAATGTGATAGAATTTCGATGAATTCATTTATTAACCAAAATATAAAATGATCTAATCGGGTCTCTGATTGCCCTACCCTAGAAGTTTAATAGTGCATTTTACTCGCCATTTCATGCGCTTTGAGATGCCGCTTCGCCCAATACGCTATCTGAAATAGGAGCGACGTAAATTGAAGAAATGTGATAGAATTTCGCTGAATTCTTAAATTAACCATAATATAAAATGATCTAATGGGGTCTCTGTTTGCCCTACCCTAGAAGTTTAATAGTGCATTTTACTCGCCATTTCTTGCGCTTTGAGATGCCGCTTAGCACAAGTCGCTATCTGAAATAGGAGCGACGTAAATTGAACAAATGTGATAGAATTTCGCTGAATTCTTATATTAACCAAAATATAAAATGATCTAATCCGGTCTCTGTTTGCCCTACCCTAGAAGTTTAATAGTGCATTTTACGAGCCATTTCTTGCGCTTTGAGATGCAGCTTAGCCCAATACGCTATCTGAAATAGGAGCGACGTAAATTGAACAAATGTGATAGAATTTCGCTGAATTCTTATATTAACCAAAATATAAAATGATCTAATCGGGTCTCTGATTGCCCTACCCTAGAAGTTTAATAGTGCATTTTACTCGCCATTTCATGCGCTTTGAGATGCCTCTTAGCCCAATAAGCTATCTGAAATAGGAGCGACGTAAATTGAACAAATGTGATAGAATTTCGCTGAATTCTTATATTAACCAAAATATAAAATGATCTAATCGGGTCTCTGATTGCCCTATCATAGAAGTTTAACAGTGCATTTTACTCGCCATTCCACGCGCTTTAAGTTGCTGCCCAGCCCAGCACGCTATCTGAAATAGGAGCTACGTAAGTTGAACAAATGTCACAGAATTACGCTGAATTCTTATATTAACCGTAATATAAAATGATCTAATCGGGTCTCCGTTTGCCTTATCCTAGAAGTTTAATAGTGCATTTTACTCGCCAGTTCATGCGTTTTGAGATGCCGCTTAGCCCAATACGCTATCTGAAATAGGAGCGACGTAAATTGAACAAATGTGATAGAATTTCGCTGAATTCTTAAATTAACCAAAATATAAAATGATCTAATCGGGTCTCTGATTGCCCTACCCTAGAAGTTTAATAGTGCATTTTACTCGCCATTTCTTGCGCTTTGAGATGCCACTTAGCACAAGCCGCTATCTGAAATAGGAGCGATGTAAATTGAACAAATGTGATAGAATTTCGCTGAATTCTTATATTAACCTTAATGTAAAATGATCTAATCGGGTCTTTGTTCGCCCTACCCAAGAAGTTTAATAGTGCATTTCACTCGTCATTTCATGCGCTTTGCGATGCCGCTTAGCCCAATAAGCTATCTGAAATTCGAGCGACGTATATTGAACAAATGTGATAGAATTTCGCTGAATTCTTATATTAACCAAAATATAAAATTATCTAATCGGGTCTCTGATTGCCCTATCATAGAAGTTTAATAGTGCATTTTACTCGTCATTCCACGCGCTTTAAGATGCCGCCTAGCCCAGTACGCTATCTGAAATAGGAGCTACGTAAGTTGAACGAATGTGACAGAATTACGCTGATTTCTTATATTAACCGTAATATAAAATGATCTAATCGGGTCTCTGTTTGCCTTATCCTAGAAGTTTCATAGTGCATTTTACTCGCCATTTCATGCGCTTTGAGATGCCTCTTAGCCCAATACGCTATCTGAAATAGGAGCTACGTAAGTTGAACGAATGTGACAGAATTACGCTGATTTCTTATATTAACCAAAATATAAAATGATCTAAGCGGGTCTCTGATTGCCCTATCATAGAAGTTTAACAGTGCATTTTACTCGCCATTCCACGCGCTTTAAGTTGCCGCCTAGCCCAGCACGCTATCTGAAATAGGAGCTACGTAAGTTGAACAAATGTCACAGATTTACGCTGAATTCTTATATTAACCGTAATAAAAAAGGATCTAATCGGGTCTCCGTTTGCCTTATCCTAGAAGTTTAATAGTGCATTTTACTCGCCATTTCATGCGCTTTGAGATGCCGCTTAGCCCAATACGCTATCTGAAATAGGAGCGACGTAAATTGAACAAATGTGATAGAATTTCGCTGAATTCTTATATTAACCAAAATATAAAATGATCTAATGGGGTCTCTGTTTGCCCTACCCTAGAAGTTTAATAGTGCATTTTACTCGCCATTTCTTGCGCTTTGAGATGCCACTTAGCACAAGTCGCTATCTGAAATTGGAGCGATGTAAATTGAACAAATGTGATAGAATTTCGCTGAATTCTTATATTAACCTTAATGTAAAATGATCTAATCGGGTCTTTGTTCGCCCTACCCAAGAAGTTTAATAGTGCATTTCACTCGTCATTTCATGCGCTTTGCGATGCCGCTTAGCCCAATAAGCTATCTGAAATTGGAGCAACGTATATTGAACAAATGTGATAGAATTTCGCTGAATTCTTATATTAACCAAAATATAAAATGATCTAATCGGGTCTCTGATTGCCCTATCATAGAAGTTTAATAGTGCATTTTACTCGCCATTCCACGCGCTTTAAGATGCCGCCTAGCCCAGTACGCTATCTGAAATCGGAGCTACGTAAGTTGAACGAATGTGGCACAATTACGCTGATTTCTTATATTAACCGTAATATAAAATGATCTAATCGGGTCTCTGTTTGCCTTATCCTAGAAGTTTCACAGTGCATTTTACTCGCCATTTCATGCGCTTTGAGATGCCTCTTAGCCCAATACGCTATCTGAAATAGGAGCGACGTAAATTGAACAAATGTGATAGAATTTCGCTGAATTCTTATATTAACCAAAATATAAAATGATCTAATCCGGTCTCTGTTTGCCCTACCCTAGAAGTTTAATAGTGCATTTTACGAGCCATTTCTTACGCTTTGAGATGCAGCTTAGCCCAATACGCTATCTGAAATAGGAGCGACGTAAATTGAACAAATGTGATAGAATTTCGCTGAATTCTTATATTAACCAAAATATGAAATGATCTTATCGGGTCTCTGATTGCCCTACCCTAGAAGTTTAATAGTACATTTTACTCGCCCTTTCGTGCGCCGTGAGATGCCGCTTAGCCCAATACGCTATCTGAAATAGGAGCGACGTAAATTGAACAAATGTGATAGAATTTCGCTGGATTCTTATATTAACCAAAATATAAAATGATCTAATCGGGTCTCTGATTGCCCTATCATAGAAGTTTAATAGTGTATTTTACTCGCCATTCCACGCGCTTTAAGTTGCCGCCTAGCCCAGTACGCTATCTGAAATAGGAGCTACGTAAGTTGAACAAATGTCACAGAATTACGCTGCATTCTTATGTTAACCGTAATATAAAATGATCTAATCGGGTCTCTGTTTGCCTTATCCTAGAAGTTTAAGAGTGCATTTTACTCGCCATTTCATGCGCTTTGAGATGCCGCTTAGCCCAATACGCTATCTGAAATAGGAGCGACGTAAATTAAACAAATGTGATAGAACTTCGCTGGATTCTTATATTAACCAAAATATAAAATGATCTAATCGGGTCTCTGATTGCCCTATCATAGAAGTTTAACAGTGCATTTTACTCGCCATTCCACGCGCTTTAAGTTGCCGCCTAGCCCAGCACGCTATCTGAAATAGGAGCTACGTAAGTTGAACAAATGTCACAGAATTACGCTGAATTCTTATATTAACCATAATATAAAATGATCTAATCGGGTCTCTGATTGCCCTACCCTAGAAGTTTAATAGTGCATTTTACTCACCATTTCATGCGCTTTGAGATGCCGCTTAGCCCAATACGCTATCTGAAATTGGAGCGACGTAAATTGAACAAATGAGATAGAATTTCGCTGAATTCTTATATTAACCAAAATATAAAATGCTCTAATCGGGTCTCTGATTGCCCTATCATAGAAGTTTAACAGTGCATTTTACTCGCCATTCCACGCGCTTTGAGATGCCACTTAGCACAAGTCGCTATCTGAAATAGGAGCGATGTAAATTGAACAAATGTGATAGAATTTCGCTGAATTCTTATATTAACCTTAATGTAAAACGATCTAATCGGGTCTATGTTCGCCCTACCCAAGAAGTTTAATAGTGCATTTCACTCGTCATTTCATGCGCTTTGCGATGCCGCTTAGCCCAATAAGCTATCTGAAGTTGGAGCGACGTATATTGAACAAATGTGATAGAACTTCGCTGGATTCTTATATTAACCAAAATATAAAATGATCTAATCGGGTCTCTGATTGCCCTATCATAGAAGTTTAACAGTGCATTTTACTCGCCATTCCACGCGCTTTAAGTTGCCGCCTAGCCCAGCACGCTATCTGAAATAGGAGCTACGTAAGTTGAACAAATGTCACAGAATTACGCTGAATTCTTATATTAACCATAATATAAAATGATCTAATCGGGTCTCTGATTGCCCTACCCTAGAAGTTTAATAGTGCATTTTACTCACCATTTCATGCGCTTTGAGATGCCTCTTAGCCCAATACGCTATCTGAAATAGGAGCGACGTAAATTGAACAAATGTGATAGAATTTCGCTGAATTCTTATATTAACCAAAATATAAAATGATCTAATCCGGTCTCTGTTTGCCCTACCCTAGAAGTTTAATAGTGCATTTTACGAGCCATTTCTTGCGCTTTGAGATGCAGCTTAGCCCAATACGCTATCTGAAATAGGAGCGACGTAAATTGAACAAATGTGATAGAATTTCGCTGAATTCTTATATTAACCAAAATATGAAATGATCTTATCGGGTCTCTGATTGCCCTACCCTAGAAGTTTAATAGTGCATTTTACTCGCCCTTTCGTGCGCTGTGAGATGCCGCTTAGCCCAATACGCTATCTGAAATAGGAGCGACGTAAATTGAACAAATGTGATAGAATTTCGCTGGACTCTTATATTAACCAAAATATAAAATGATCTAATCGGGTCTCTGATTGCCCTATCATAGAAGTTTAAGAGTGCATTTTGCTCGCCATTCCACGCGCTTTAAGTTGCCGCCTAGCCCAGTACGCTATCTGAAATAGGAGCTCCGTAAGTTGAACAAATGTCACAGAATTACGCTGCATTCTTATGTTAACCGTAATATAAAATGATCTAATCAGGTCTCTGTTTGCCTTATCCTAGAAGTTTAAGAGTGCATTTTACTCGCCATTTCATGCGCTTTGAGATGCCGCTTAGCCCAATACGCTATCTGAAATAGGAGCGACGTAAATTGAACAAATGTGATAGAATTTCGCTGAATTCTTATATTAACCAAAATATAAAATGATCTAATCGGGTCTCTGATTGCCCTACCCTAGAAGTTTAATAGTGCATTTTACTCGCCATTTCATGCGCTTTGAGATGCCGCTTAGCCCAATACGCTATCTGAAATTGGAGCGACGTATATTGAACAAATGTGATAGAATTTCGCTGAATTCTTATATTAACCAAAATATAAAATGATCTAATCGGGTCTCTGATTGCCCTACCCTAGAAGTTTAATAGTGTATTTTACTCGCCATTTCATGCGCTTTGAGATGCCGCTTAGACCAATACGCTATCTGAAATAGGAGCGACGTAAATTAAACAAATGTGATAGAACTTCGCTGAATTCTTATATTAACCATAATATAAAATGATCTAATCGGGTCTCTGATTGCCCTACCCTAGAAGTTTAATAGTGCATTTTACTCACCATTCCACGCGCTTTAAGTTGCCGCCTAGCCCAGTACGCTATCTGAAATAGGAGCTACGTAAGTTGAACAAATGTCACAGAATTACGCTGAATTCTTATATTAACCGTAATATAAAATGATCTAATCGGGTCTCTGTTTGCCTTATCCTAGAAGTTTAATAGTGCATTTTACTCGTCAATTCATGCGCTTTGCGATGCCGCTTAGCCCAATAAGCTATCTGAAATAGGAGCGACGTAAATTGAACAAATGTGATAGAATTTCGCTGAATTCTTATATTAACCAAAATATAAAATGATCTGATCGGGTCTCTGATTGCCCTATCATAGAAGTTTAACAGTGCATTTTACTCGCCATTCCACGCGCTTTAAGTTGCCGCCTAGCCCAGCACGCTATCTGAAATAGGAGCTACGTAAGTTGAACAAATGTCACAGAATTACGCTGAATTCTTATATTAACCGTAATATAAAATGATCTAATCGGGTCTCTGTTTGCCTTATCCTAGAAGTTTAATAGTGCATTTTACTCGCCATTTCATGCGCTTTGAGATGCCGCTTAGCCCAGTACACTATCTGAAATAGGAGCGACGTAAATTGAAAAAATGTGATAGAATTTCCCTGAAATGTTATAGTAAACAAAATATAAAATGATCTATTCGTAACTCTGATTGCCCTATCATAGAAGTTTAGAAGTGCATTTTACTCGCCCTTCCACGCGCTTTAAGATGCCGCCTAGCCCAGTACGCTATCTGAAATAGGAGCGACGTTAGTTGAACAAATGTGATAGAATTACGCTGAATTCTTATATTAACCGTAATATAAAATGATCTATTCGGGTGTCTGTTCGCCCTACCCTAGAAGTTTAATAGTGCATTTCACTCGCCATTCCATGCGCTTTGAGATGCCGCTTAGCCCAATACGCTATCTGAAATAGGAGCGACGTAAATTGAACAAATGTGATAGAATTTCGCTGAATTCTTATATTAACCAAAATATAAAATGATCTAATGGGGTCTCTGTTTGCCCTACCCTAGAAGTTTAATAGTGCATTTTACTCGCCATTTCTTGCACTTTGAGATGCCACTTAGCACAAGTCGCTATCTGAAATAGGAGCGATGTAAATTGAACAAATGTGATAGAATTTCGCTGAATTCTTATATTAACCTTAATGTAAAACGATCTAATCGGGTCTATGTTCGCCCTACCCAAGAAGTTTAATAGTGCATTTCACTCGTCATTTCATGCGCTTTGCGATGCCGCTTAGCCCAATAAGCTATCTGAAATTGGAGCGACGTATATTGAACAAATGTGATAGAATTTCGCTGAATTCTTATATTAACCAAAATATAAAATGATCTAATCGGGTCTCTGATTGCCCTATCATAGAAGTTTAATAGTGCATTTTACTCGCCATTCCACGCGCTTTAAGATGCCGCCTATCCCAGTACGATATCTGAAATAGGAGCTACGTAAGTTGAACGAATGTGGCACAATTACGCTGATTTCTTATATTAACCGTAATATAAAATGATCTAATCGGGTCTCTGATTGCCCTACCCTAGAAGTTTAATAGTGCATTTTACTCACCATTCCACGCGCTTTAAGTTGCCGCCTAGCCCAGTACGCTATCTGAAATAGGAGCCACGTAAGTTGAACAAATGTCACAGAATTACGCTGAATTCTTATATTAACCGTAATATAAAATGATCTAATCGGGTCTCTGTTTGCCTTATCCTAGAAGTTTAATAGTGCATTTTACTCGCCATTTCTTGCGCTTTGAGATGCCACTTAGCACAAGTCGCTATCTGAAATAGGAGCGATGTAAATTGAACAAATGTGATAGAATTTCGCTGAATTCTTATATTAACCTTAATGTAAAATGATCTAATCGGGTCTTTGTTCGCCCTACCCAAGAAGTTTAATAGTGCATTTCACTCGTCATTTCATGCGCTTTGCGATGCCGCTTAGCCCAATAAGCCATCTGAAATTGGAGCGACGTATATTGAACAAATGTGATAGAATTTCGCTGAATTCTTATATTAACCAAAATATAAAATGATCTAATCGGGTCTCTGATTGCCCTATCATAGAAGTTTAAGAGTGCATTTTACTCGCCCTTTCGTGCGCTGTGAGATGCCGCTTAGCCCAATACGCTATCTGAAATAGGAGCGACGTAAATTGAACAAATGTGATAGAATTTCGCTGAATTCTTATATTAACCATAATATAAAATGATCTAATCGGGTCTCTGATTGCCCTACCCTAGAAGTTTAATAGTGCATTTTACTCGCCCTTTCGTGCGCTGTGAGATGCCGCTTAGCCCAATACGCTATCTGAAATAGGAGCGACGTAAATTGAACAAATGTGATAGAATTTCGCTGGATTCTTATATTAACCAAAATATAAAATGATCTAATCTGGTCTCTGATTGCCCTATCGTAGAAGTTTAATAGTGCATTTTACTCGGCATTCCACGCGCTTTAAGTTGCCGCCTAGCCCAGTACGCTATCTGAAATAGGAGCTACGTAAGTTGAACAAATGTCACAGAATTACGCTGCATTCTTATGTTAACCGTAATATAAAATGATCTAATCGGGTCTCTGTTTGCCTTATCCTAGAAGTTTAAGAGTGCATTTTACTCGCCATTTCATGCGCTTTGAGATCCCGCTTAGCCCAATACGCTATCTGAAATAGGAGCGACGTAAATTAAACAAATGTGATAGAACTTCGCTGAATTCTTATATTAACCATAATATAAAATGATCTAATCGGGTCTCTGATTGCCCTACCCTAGAAGTTTAATAGTGCATTTTACTCACCATTCCACGCGCTTTAAGTTGCCGCCTAGCCCAGTACGCTATCTGAAATAGGAGCTACGTAAGTTGAACAAATGTCACAGAATTAAGCTGAATTCTTATATTAACCGTAATATAAAATGATCTAATCGGGTCTCTGTTTGCCTTATCCTAGAAGTTTAATAGTGCATTTTACTCGTCAATCCATGTGCTTTGCGATGCCGCTTAGCCCAATAAGCTATCTGAAATAGGAGCGACGTAAATTGAACAAATGTGATAGAATTTCGCTGAATTCTTATATTAACCAAAATATAAAATGATCTAATCGGGTCTCTGATTGCCCTATCATAGAAGTTTAACAGTGCATTTTACTCGCCATTCCACGCGCTTTAAGTTGCCGCCTAGCCCAGCACGCTATCTGAAATAGGAGCTACGTAAGTTGAACAAATGTCACAGAATTACGCCGAATTCTTATATTAACCGTAATATAAAATGATCTAATCGGGTCTCCGTTTGCCTTATCCTAGAAGTTTAATAGTGCATTTTACTCGCCATTTCATGAGCTTTGAGATGCCGCTTAGCCCAATACGCTATCTGAAATAGGAGCGACGTAAATTGAACAAATGTGATAGAATTTCGCTGAATTCTTATATTAACCAAAATATAAAATGATCTAATGCGGTCTCTGTTTGCCCTACCCTAGAAGTTTAATAGTGCATTTTACTCGCCATTTCTTGCGCTTTGAGATGCCACTAAGCACAAGTCGCTATCTGAAATAGGAGCGATGTAAATTGAACAAATGTGATAGAATTTCGCTGAATTCTTATATTAACCTTAATGTAAAATGATCTAATCGGGTCTTTGTTCGCCCTACCCAAGAAGTTTAATAGTGCATTTCACTCGTCATTTCATGCGCTTTGCGATGCCGCTTAGCCCAATAAGCCATCTGAAATTGGAGCGACGTATATTGAACAAATGTGATAGAATTTCGCTGAATTCTTATATTAACCAAAATATAAAATGATCTAATCGGGTCTCTGATTGCCCTATCATAGAAGTTTAAGAGTGCATTTTACTCGCCCTTTCGTGCGCTGTGAGATGCCGCTTAGCCCAATACGCTATCTGAAATAGGAGCGACGTAAATTGAACAAATGTGATAGAATTTCGCTGAATTCTTATATTAACCAAAATATAAAATGATCTAATCGGGTCTCTGATTGCCCTACCCTAGAAGTTTAAGAGTGCATTTTACTCGCCCTTTCGTGCGCTGTGAGATGCCGCTTAGCCCAATACGCTATCTGAAATAGGAGCGACGTAAATTGAACAAATGTGATAGAATTTCGCTGAATTCTTATATTAACCAAAATATGAAATGATCTTATCGGGTCTCTGATTGCCCTACCCTAGAAGTTTAATAGTGCATTTTACTCGCCCTTTCGTGCGCTGTGAGATGCCGCTTAGCCCAATACGCTACCTGAAATAGGAGCGACGTAAATTGAACAAATGTGATAGAATTTCGCTGGACTCTTATATTAACCAAAATATAAAATGATCTAATCGGGTCTCTGATTGCCCTATCATAGAAGTTTAAGAGTGCATTTTGCTCGCCATTCCACGCGCTTTAAGTTGCCGCCTAGCCCAGTACGCTATCTGAAATAGGAGCTCCGTAAGTTGAACAAATGTCACAGAATTACGCTGCATTCTTATGTTAACCGTAATATAAAATGATCTAATCAGGTCTCTGTTTGCCTTATCCTAGAAGTTTAAGAGTGCATTTTACTCGCCATTTCATGCGCTTTGAGATGCCGCTTAGCCCAATACGCTATCTGAAATAGGAGCGACGTAAATTGAACAAATGTGATAGAATTTCGCTGAATTCTTATATTAACCAAAATATAAAATGATCTAATCGGGTCTCTGATTGCCCTACCCTAGAAGTTTAATAGTGCATTTTACTCACCATTTCATGCGCTTTGAGATGCCGCTTAGCCCAATACGCTATCTGAAATTGGAGCGACGTATATTGAACAAATGTGATAGAATTTCGCTGAATTCTTATATTAACCAAAATATAAAATGATCTAATCGGGTCTCTGATTGCCCTACCCTAGAAGTTTAATAGTGTATTTTACTCGCCATTTCATGCGCTTTGAGATGCCGCTTAGACCAATACGCTATCTGAAATAGGAGCGACGTAAATTAAACAAATGTGATAGAACTTCGCTGAATTCTTATATTAACCATAATATAAAATGATCTAATCGGGTCTCTGATTGCCCTACCCTAGAAGTTTAATAGTGCATTTTACTCACCATTCCACGCGCTTTAAGTTGCCGCCTAGCCCAGTACGCTATCTGAAATAGGAGCTACGTAAGTTGAACAAATGTCACAGAATTACGCTGAATTCTTATATTAACCGTAATATAAAATGATCTAATCGGGTCTCTGTTTGCCTTATCCTAGAAGTTTAATAGTGCATTTTACTCGTCAATTCATGCGCTTTGCGATGCCGCTTAGCCCAATAAGCTATCTGAAATAGGAGCGACGTAAATTGAACAAATGTGATAGAATTTCGCTGAATTCTTATATTAACCAAAATATAAAATGATCTGATCGGGTCTCTGATTGCCCTATCATAGAAGTTTAACAGTGCATTTTACTCGCCATTCCACGCGCTTTAAGTTGCCGCCTAGCCCAGCACGCTATCTGAAATAGGAGCTACGTAAGTTGAACAAATGTCACAGAATTACGCTGAATTCTTATATTAACCGTAATATAAAATGATCTAATCGGGTCTCTGTTTGCCTTATCCTAGAAGTTTAATAGTGCATTTTACTCGCCATTTCATGCGCTTTGAGATGCCGCTTAGCCCAGTACAATATCTGAAATAGGAGCGACGTAAATTGAAAAAATGTGATAGAATTTCCCTGAAATGTTATAGTAAACAAAATATAAAATGATCTATTCGTAACTCTGATTGCCCTATCATAGAAGTTTAGAAGTGCATTTTACTCGCCCTTCCACGCGCTTTAAGATGCCGCCTAGCCCAGTACGCTATCTGAAATAGGAGCGACGTTAGTTGAACAAATGTGATAGAATTACGCTGAATTCTTATATTAACCGTAATATAAAATGATCTATTCGGGTGTCTGTTCGCCCTACCCTAGAAGTTTAATAGTGCATTTCACTCGCCATTCCATGCGCTTTGAGATGCCGCTTAGCCCAATACGCTATCTGAAATAGGAGCGACGTAAATTGAACAAATGTGATAGAATTTCGCTGAATTCTTATATTAACCAAAATATAAAATGATCTAATGGGGTCTCTGCTTGCCCTACCCTAGAAGTTTAATAGTGCATTTTACTCGCCATTTCTTGCACTTTGAGATGCCACTTAGCACAAGTCGCTATCTGAAATAGGAGCGATGTAAATTGAACAAATGTGATAGAATTTCGCTGAATTCTTATATTAACCTTAATGTAAAACGATCTAATCGGGTCTATGTTCGCCCTACCCAAGAAGTTTAATAGTGCATTTCACTCGTCATTTCATGCGCTTTGCGATGCCGCTTAGCCCAATAAGCTATCTGAAATTGGAGCGACGTATATTGAACAAATGTGATAGAATTTCGCTGAATTCTTATATTAACCAAAATATAAAATGATCTAATCGGGTCTCTGATTGCCCTATCATAGAAGTTTAATAGTGCATTTTACTCGCCATTCCACGCGCTTTAAGATGCCGCCTATCCCAGTACGATATCTGAAATAGGAGCTACGTAAGTTGAACGAATGTGGCACAATTACGCTGATTTCTTATATTAACCGTAATATAAAATGATCTAATCGGGTCTCTGATTGCCCTATCGTAGAAGTTTAATAGTGCATTTTACTCGGCATTCCACGCGCTTTAAGTTGCCGCCTAGCCCAGTACGCTATCTGAAATAGGAGCTACGTAAGTTGAACAAATGTCACAGAATTACGCTGCATTCTTATGTTAACCGTAATATAAAATGATCTAATCGGGTCTCTGTTTGCCTTATCCTAGAAGTTTAAGAGTGCATTTTACTCGCCATTTCATGCGCTTTGAGATCCCGCTTATCCCAATACGCTATCTGAAATAGGAGCGACGTAAATTAAACAAATGTGATAGAACTTCGCTGAATTCTTATATTAACCATAATATAAAATGATCTAATCGGGTCTCTGATTGCCCTACCCTAGAAGTTTAATAGTGCATTTTACTCACCATTCCACGCGCTTTAAGTTGCCGCCTAGCCCAGTACGCTATCTGAAATAGGAGCCACGTAAGTTGAACAAATGTCACAGAATTACGCTGAATTCTTATATTAACCGTAATATAAAATGATCTAATCGGGTCTCTGTTTGCCTTATCCTAGAAGTTTAATAGTGCATTTTACTCGCCATTTCTTGCGCTTTGAGATGCCACTTAGCACAAGTCGCTATCTGAAATAGGAGCGATGTAAATTGAACAAATGTGATAGAATTTCGCTGAATTCTTATATTAACCTTAATGTAAAATGATCTAATCGGGTCTTTGTTCGCCCTACCCAAGAAGTTTAATAGTGCATTTCACTCGTCATTTCATGCGCTTTGCGATGCCGCTTAGCCCAATAAGCCATCTGAAATTGGAGCGACGTATATTGAACAAATGTGATAGAATTTCGCTGAATTCTTATATTAACCAAAATATAAAATGATCTAATCGGGTCTCTGATTGCCCTACCCTAGAAGTTTAAGAGTGCATTTTACTCGCCCTTTCGTGCGCTGTGAGATGCCGCTTAGCCCAATACGCTATCTGAAATAGGAGCGACGTAAATTGAACAAATGTGATAGAATTTCGCTGAATTCTTATATTAACCAAAATATGAAATGATCTTATCGGGTCTCTGATTGCCCTACCCTAGAAGTTTAATAGTGCATTTTACTCGCCCTTTCGTGCGCTGTGAGATGCCGCTTAGCCCAATACGCTATCTGAAATAGGAGCGACGTAAATTGAACAAATGTGATAGAATTTCGCTGGACTCTTATATTAACCAAAATATAAAATGATCTAATCGGGTCTCTGATTGCCCTATCATAGAAGTTTAAGAGTGCATTTTGCTCGCCATTCCACGCGCTTTAAGTTGCCGCCTAGCCCAGTACGCTATCTGAAATAGGAGCTCCGTAAGTTGAACAAATGTCACAGAATTACGCTGCATTCTTATGTTAACCGTAATATAAAATGATCTAATCAGGTCTCTGTTTGCCTTATCCTAGAAGTTTAAGAGTGCATTTTACTCGCCATTTCATGCGCTTTGAGATGCCGCTTAGCCCAATACGCTATCTGAAATAGGAGCGACGTAAATTGAACAAATGTGATAGAATTTCGCTGAATTCTTATATTAACCAAAATATAAAATGATCTAATCGGGTCTCTGATTGCCCTACCCTAGAAGTTTAATAGTGCATTTTACTCGCCATTTCATGCGCTTTGAGATGCCGCTTAGCCCAATACGCTATCTGAAATTGGAGCGACGTATATTGAACAAATGTGATAGAATTTCGCTGAATTCTTATATTAACCAAAATATAAAATGATCTAATCGGGTCTCTGATTGCCCTACCCTAGAAGTTTAATAGTGTATTTTACTCGCCATTTCATGCGCTTTGAGATGCCGCTTAGACCAATACGCTATCTGAAATAGGAGCGACGTAAATTAAACAAATGTGATAGAACTTCGCTGAATTCTTATATTAACCATAATATAAAATGATCTAATCGGGTCTCTGATTGCCCTACCCTAGAAGTTTAATAGTGCATTTTACTCACCATTCCACGCGCTTTAAGTTGCCGCCTAGCCCAGTACGCTATCTGAAATAGGAGCCACGTAAGTTGAACAAATGTCACAGAATTACGCTGAATTCTTATATTAACCGTAATATAAAATGATCTAATCGGGTCTCTGTTTGCCTTATCCTAGAAGTTTAATAGTGCATTTTACTCGCCATTTCTTGCGCTTTGAGATGCCACTTAGCACAAGTCGCTATCTGAAATAGGAGCGATGTAAATTGAACAAATGTGATAGAATTTCGCTGAATTCTTATATTAACCTTAATGTAAAATGATCTAATCGGGTCTTTGTTCGCCCTACCCAAGAAGTTTAATAGTGCATTTCACTCGTCATTTCATGCGCTTTGCGATGCCGCTTAGCCCAATAAGCCATCTGAAATTGGAGCGACGTATATTGAACAAATGTGATAGAATTTCGCTGAATTCTTATATTAACCAAAATATAAAATGATCTAATCGGGTCTCTGATTGCCCTACCCTAGAAGTTTAAGAGTGCATTTTACTCGCCCTTTCGTGCGCTGTGAGATGCCGCTTAGCCCAATACGCTATCTGAAATAGGAGCGACGTAAATTGAACAAATGTGATAGAATTTCGCTGAATTCTTATATTAACCAAAATATGAAATGATCTTATCGGGTCTCTGATTGCCCTACCCTAGATGTTTAATAGTGCATTTTACTCGCCCTGTCGTGCGCTGTGAGATGCCGCTTAGCCCAATACGCTATCTGAAATAGGAGCGACGTAAATTGAACAAATGTGATAGAATTTCGCTGGACTCTTATATTAACCAAAATATAAAATGATCTAATCGGGTCTCTGATTGCCCTATCATAGAAGTTTAAGAGTGCATTTTGCTCGCCATTCCACGCGCTTTAAGTTGCCGCCTAGCCCAGTACGCTATCTGAAATAGGAGCTCCGTAAGTTGAACAAATGTCACAGAATTACGCTGCATTCTTATGTTAACCGTAATATAAAATGATCTAATCAGGTCTCTGTTTGCCTTATCCTAGAAGTTTAAGAGTGCATTTTACTCGCCATTTCATGCGCTTTGAGATGCCGCTTAGCCCAATACGCTATCTGAAATAGGAGCGACGTAAATTGAACAAATGTGATAGAATTTCGCTGAATTCTTATATTAACCGTAATATAAAATGATCTAATCAGGTCTCTGTTTGCCTTATCCTAGAAGTTTAAGAGTGCATTTTACTCGCCATTTCATGCGCTTTGAGATGCCGCTTAGCCCAATACGCTATCTGAAATAGGAGCGACGTAAATTGAACAAATGTGATAGAATTTCGCTGAATTCTTATATTAACCAAAATATAAAATGATCTAATCGGGTCTCTGATTGCCCTACCCTAGAAGTTTAATAGTGCATTTTACTCACCATTTCATGCGCTTTGAGATGCCGCTTAGCCCAATACGCTATCTGAAATTGGAGCGACGTATATTGAACAAATGTGATAGAATTTCGCTGAATTCTTATATTAACCAAAATATAAAATGATCTAATCGGGTCTCTGATTGCCCTACCCTAGAAGTTTAATAGTGTATTTTACTCGCCATTTCATGCGCTTTGAGATGCCGCTTAGACCAATACGCTATCTGAAATAGGAGCGACGTAAATTGAACAAATGTGATAGAACTTCGCTGAATTCTTATATTAACCATAATATAAAATGATCTAATCGGGTCTCTGATTGCCCTACCCTAGAAGTTTAATAGTGCATTTTACTCACCATTCCACGCGCTTTAAGTTGCCGCCTAGCCCAGTACGCTATCTGAAATAGGAGCTACGTAAGTTGAACAAATGTCACAGAATTACGCTGAATTCTTATATTAACCGTAATATAAAATGATCTAATCGGGTCTCTGTTTGCCTTATCCTAGAAGTTTAATAGTGCATTTTACTCGTCAATTCATGCGCTTTGCGATGCCGCTTAGCCCAATAAGCTATCTGAAATAGGAGCGACGTAAATTGAACAAATGTGATAGAATTTCGCTGAATTCTTATATTAACCAAAATATAAAATGATCTGATCGGGTCTCTGATTGCCCTATCATAGAAGTTTAACAGTGCATTTTACTCGCCATTCCACGCGCTTTAAGTTGCCGCCTAGCCCAGCACGCTATCTGAAGTAGGAGCTACGTAAGTTGAACAAATGTCACAGAATTACGCTGAATTCTTATATTAACCGTAATATAAAATGATCTAATCGGGTCTCTGTTTGCCTTATCCTAGAAGTTTAATAGTGCATTTTACTCGCCATTTCATGCGCTTTGAGATGCCGCTTAGCCCAGTACACTATCTGAAATAGGAGCGACGTAAATTGAAAAAATGTGATAGAATTTCCCTGAAATGTTATAGTAAACAAAATATAAAATGATCTATTCGTAACTCTGATTGCCCTATCATAGAAGTTTAGAAGTGCATTTTACTCGCCCTTCCACGCGCTTTAAGATGCCGCCTAGCCCAGTACGCTATCTGAAATAGGAGCGACGTTAGTTGAACAAATGTGATAGAATTACGCTGAATTCTTATATTAACCGTAATATAAAATGATCTATTCGGGTGTCTGTTCGCCCTACCCTAGAAGTTTAATAGTGCATTTCACTCGCCATTCCATGCGCTTTGAGATGCCGCTTAGCCCAATACGCTATCTGAAATAGGAGCGACGTAAATTGAACAAATGTGATAGAATTTCGCTGAATTCTTATATTAACCAAAATATAAAATGATCTAATGGGGTCTCTGTTTGCCCTACCCTAGAAGTTTAATAGTGCATTTTACTCGCCATTTCTTGCACTTTGAGATGCCACTTAGCACAAGTCGCTATCTGAAATAGGAGCGACGTAAATTGAACAAATGTGATAGAATTTCGCTGAATTCTTATATTAACCTTAATGTAAAACGATCTAATCGGGTCTATGTTCGCCCTACCCAAGAAGTTTAATAGTGCATTTCACTCGTCATTTCATGCGCTTTGCGATGCCGCTTAGCCCAATAAGCTATCTGAAATTGGAGCGACGTATATTGAACAAATGTGATAGAATTTCGCTGAATTCTTATATTAACCAAAATATAAAATGATCTAATCGGGTCTCTGATTGCCCTATCATAGAAGTTTAATAGTGCATTTTACTCGCCATTCCACGCGCTTTAAGATGCCGCCTATCCCAGTACGATATCTGAAATAGGAGCTACGTAAGTTGAACGAATGTGGCACAATTACGCTGATTTCTTATATTAACCGTAATATAAAATGATCTAATCGGGTCTCTGATTGCCCTATCGTAGAAGTTTAATAGTGCATTTTACTCGGCATTCCACGCGCTTTAAGTTGCCGCCTAGCCCAGTACGCTATCTGAAATAGGAGCTACGTAAGTTGAACAAATGTCACAGAATTACGCTGCATTCTTATGTTAACCGTAATATAAAATGATCTAATCGGGTCTCTGTTTGCCTTATCCTAGAAGTTTAAGAGTGCATTTTACTCGCCATTTCATGCGCTTTGAGATCCCGCTTATCCCAATACGCTATCTGAAATAGGAGCGACGTAAATTAAACAAATGTGATAGAACTTCGCTGAATTCTTATATTAACCATAATATAAAATGATCTAATCGGGTCTCTGATTGCCCTACCCTAGAAGTTTAATAGTGCATTTTACTCACCATTCCACGCGCTTTAAGTTGCCGCCTAGCCCAGTACGCTATCTGAAATAGGAGCCACGTAAGTTGAACAAATGTCACAGAATTACGCTGAATTCTTATATTAACCGTAATATAAAATGATCTAATCGGGTCTCTGTTTGCCTTATCCTAGAAGTTTAATAGTGCATTTTACTCGCCATTTCTTGCGCTTTGAGATGCCACTTAGCACAAGTCGCTATCTGAAATAGGAGCGATGTAAATTGAACAAATGTGATAGAGTTTCGCTGAATTCTTATATTAACCTTAATGTAAAATGATCTAATCGGGTCTTTGTTCGCCCTACCCAAGAAGTTTAATAGTGCATTTCACTCGTCATTTCATGCGCTTTGCGATGCCGCTTAGCCCAATAAGCCATCTGAAATTGGAGCGACGTATATTGAACAAATGTGATAGAATTTCGCTGAATTCTTATATTAACCAAAATATAAAATGATCTAATCGGGTCTCTGATTGCCCTATCATAGAAGTTTAAGAGTGCATTTTACTCGCCCTTTCGTGCGCTGTGAGATGCCGCTTAGCCCAATACGCTATCTGAAATAGGAGCGACGTAAATTGAACAAATGTGATAGAATTTCGCTGAATTCTTATATTAACCATAATATAAAATGATCTAATCGGGTCTCTGATTGCCCTACCCTAGAAGTTTAATAGTGCATTTTACTCGCCCTTTCGTGCGCTGTGAGATGCCGCTTAGCCCAATACGCTATCTGAAATAGGAGCGACGTAAATTGAACAAATGTGATAGAATTTCGCTGGATTCTTATATTAACCAAAATATAAAATGATCTAATCGGGTCTCTGATTGCCCTATCGTAGAAGTTTAATAGTGCATTTTACTCGGCATTCCACGCGCTTTAAGTTGCCGCCTAGCCCAGTACGCTATCTGAAATAGGAGCTACGTAAGTTGAACAAATGTCACAGAATTACGCTGCATTCTTATGTTAACCGTAATATAAAATGATCTAATCGGGTCTCTGTTTGCCTTATCCTAGAAGTTTAAGAGTGCATTTTACTCGCCATTTCATGCGCTTTGAGATCCCGCTTAGCCCAATACGCTATCTGAAATAGGAGCGACGTAAATTAAACAAATGTGATAGAACTTCGCTGAATTCTTATATTAACCATAATATAAAATGATCTAATCGGGTCTCTGATTGCCCTACCTAGAAGTTTAATAGTGCATTTTACTCACCATTCCACGCGCCTTAAGTTGCCGCCTAGCCCAGTACGCTATCTGAAATAGGAGCTACGTAAGTGAACAAATGTCACAGAATTACGCTGAATTCTTATATTAACCGTAATATAAAATGATCTAATCGGGTCTCTGTTTGCCTTATCCTAGAAGTTTAATAGTGCATTTTACTCGTCAATCCATGCGCTTTGCGATGCCGCTTAGCCCAATAAGCTATCTGAAATAGGAGCGACGTAAATTGAACAAATGTGATAGAATTTCGCTGAATTCTTATATTAACCAAAATATAAAATGATCTAATGCGGTCTCTGTTTGCCCTACCCTAGAAGTTTAATAGTGCATTTTACTCGCCATTTCTTGCGCTTTGAGATGCCACTAAGCACAAGTCGCTATCTGAAATAGGAGCGATGTAAATTGAACAAATGTGATAGAATTTCGCTGAATTCTTATATTAACCTTAATGTAAAATGATCTAATCGGGTCTTTGTTCGCCCTACCCAAGAAGTTTAATAGTGCATTTCACTCGTCATTTCATGCGCTTTGCGATGCCGCTTAGCCCAATAAGCCATCTGAAATTGGAGCGACGTATATTGAACAAATGTGATAGAATTTCGCTGAATTCTTATATTAACCAAAATATAAAATGATCTAATCGGGTCTCTGATTGCCCTATCATAGAAGTTAAGAGTGCATTTTACTCGCCCTTTCGTGCGCTGTGAGATGCCGCTTAGCCCAATACGCTATCTGAAATAGGAGCGACGTAAATTGAACAAATGTGATAGAATTTCGCTGAATTCTTATATTAACCAAAATATAAAATGATCTAATCGGGTCTCTGATTGCCCTACCCTAGAAGTTTAAGAGTGCATTTTACTCGCCCTTTCGTGCGGTGAGATGCCGCTTAGCCCAATACGCTATCTGAAATAGGAGCGACGTAAATTGAACAAATGTGATAGAATTTCGCTGAATTCTTATATTAACCAAAATATGAAATGATCTTATCGGGTCTCTGATTGCCCTACCCTAGAAGTTTAATAGTGCATTTTACTCGCCCTTTCGTGCGCTGTGAGATGCCGCTTAGCCCAATACGCTATCTGAAATAGGAGCGACGTAAATTGAACAAATGTGATAGAATTTCGCTGGACTCTTATATTAACCAAAATATAAAATGATCTAATCGGGTCTCTGATTGCCCTATCATAGAAGTTTAAGAGTGCATTTTGCTCGCCATTCCACGCGCTTTAAGTTGCCGCCTAGCCCAGTACGCTATCTGAAATAGGAGCTCCGTAAGTTGAACAAATGTCACAGAATTACGCTGCATTCTTATGTTAACCGTAATATAAAATGATCTAATCAGGTCTCTGTTTGCCTTATCCTAGAAGTTTAAGAGTGCATTTTACTCGCCATTTCATGCGCTTTGAGATGCCGCTTAGCCCAATACGCTATCTGAAATAGGAGCGACGTAAATTGAACAAATGTGATAGAATTTCGCTGAATTCTTATATTAACCAAAATATAAAATGATCTAATCGGGTCTCTGATTGCCCTACCCTAGAAGTTTAATAGTGCATTTTACTCACCATTTCATGCGCTTTGAGATGCCGCTTAGCCCAATACGCTATCTGAAATTGGAGCGACGTAAATTGAACAAATGTGATAGAATTTCGCTGAATTCTTATATTAACCAAAATATAAAATGATCTGATCGGGTCTCTGATTGCCCTATCATAGAAGTTTAACAGTGCATTTTACTCGCCATTCCACGCGCTTTAAGTTGCCGCCTAGCCCAGCACGCTATCTGAAATAGGAGCTACGTAAGTTGAACAAATGTCACAGAATTACGCTGAATTCTTATATTAACCGTAATATAAAATGATCTAATCGGGTCTCTGTTTGCCTTATCCTAGAAGTTTAATAGTGCATTTTACTCGCCATTTCATGCGCTTTGAGATGCCGCTTAGCCCAGTACACTATCTGAAATAGGAGCGACGTAAATTGAAAAAATGTGATAGAATTTCCCTGAAATGTTATAGTAAACAAAATATAAAATGATCTATTCGTAACTCTGATTGCCCTATCATAGAAGTTTAGAAGTGCATTTTACTCGCCCTTCCACGCGCTTTAAGATGCTGCCTAGCCCAGTACGCTATCTGAAATAGGAGCGACGTTAGTTGAACAAATGTGATAGAATTACGCTGAATTCTTATATTAACCGTAATATAAAATGATCTATTCGGGTGTCTGTTCGCCCTACCCTAGAAGTTTAATAGTGCATTTCACTCGCCATTCCATGCGCTTTGAGATGCCGCTTAGCCCAATACGCTATCTGAAATAGGAGCGACGTAAATTGAACAAATGTGATAGAATTTCGCTGAATTCTTATATTAACCAAAATATAAAATGATCTAATGGGGTCTCTGTTTGCCCTACCCTAGAAGTTTAATAGTGCATTTTACTCGCCATTTCTTGCACTTTGAGATGCCACTTAGCACAAGTCGCTATCTGAAATAGGAGCGATGTAAATTGAACAAATGTGATAGAATTTCGCTGAATTCTTATATTAACCTTAATGTAAAACGATCTAATCGGGTCTATGTTCGCCCTACCCAAGAAGTTTAATAGTGCATTTCACTCGTCATTTCATGCGCTTTGCGATGCCGCTTTGCCCAATAAGCTATCTGAAATTGGAGCGACGTATATTGAACAAATGTGATAGAATTTCGCTGAATTCTTATATTAACCAAAATATAAAATGATCTAATCGGGTCTCTGATTGCCCTATCATAGAAGTTTAATAGTGCATTTTACTCGCCATTCCACGCGCTTTAAGATGCCGCCTATCCCAGTACGATATCTGAAATAGGAGCTACGTAAGTTGAACGAATGTGGCACAATTACGCTGATTTCTTATATTAACCGTAATATAAAATGATCTAATCGGGTCTCTGATTGCCTTATCCTAGAAGTTTAAGAGTGCATTTTACTCGCCATTTCATGCGCTTTGAGATCCCGCTTATCCCAATACGCTATCTGAAATAGGAGCGACGTAAATTAAACAAATGTGATAGAACTTCGCTGAATTCTTATATTAACCATAATATAAAATGATCTAATCGGGTCTCTGATTGCCCTACCCTAGAAGTTTAATAGTGCATTTTACTCACCATTCCACGCGCTTTAAGTTGCCGCCTAGCCCAGTACGCTATCTGAAATAGGAGCCACGTAAGTTGAACAAATGTCACAGAATTACGCTGAATTCTTATATTAACCGTAATATAAAATGATCTAATCGGGTCTCTGTTTGCCTTATCCTAGAAGTTTAATAGTGCATTTTACTCGCCATTTCTTGCGCTTTGAGATGCCACTTAGCACAAGTCGCTATCTGAAATAGGAGCGATGTAAATTGAACAAATGTGATAGAATTTCGCTGAATTCTTATATTAACCTTAATGTAAAATGATCTAATCGGGTCTTTGTTCGCCCTACCCAAGAAGTTTAATAGTGCATTTCACTCGTCATTTCATGCGCTTTGCGATGCCGCTTAGCCCAATAAGCCATCTGAAATTGGAGCGACGTATATTGAACAAATGTGATAGAATTTCGCTGAATTCTTATATTAACCAAAATATAAAATGATCTAATCGGGTCTCTGATTGCCCTATCATAGAAGTTTAAGAGTGCATTTTACTCGCCCTTTCGTGCGCTGTGAGATGCCGCTTAGCCCAATACGCTATCTGAAATAGGAGCGACGTAAATTGAACAAATGTGATAGAATTTCGCTGAATTCTTATATTAACCATAATATAAAATGATCTAATCGGGTCTCTGATTGCCCTACCCTAGAAGTTTAATAGTGCATTTTACTCGCCCTTTCGTGCGCTGTGAGATGCCGCTTAGCCCAATACGCTATCTGAAATAGGAGCGACGTAAATTGAACAAATGTGATAGAATTTCGCTGGATTCTTATATTAACCAAAATATAAAATGATCTAATCGGGTCTCTGATTGCCCTATCGTAGAAGTTTAATAGTGCATTTTACTCGGCATTCCACGCGCTTTAAGTTGCCGCCTAGCCCAGTACGCTATCTGAAATAGGAGCTACGTAAGTTGAACAAATGTCACAGAATTACGCTGCATTCTTATGTTAACCGTAATATAAAATGATCTAATCGGGTCTCTGTTTGCCTTATCCTAGAAGTTTAAGAGTGCATTTTACTCGCCATTTCATGCGCTTTGAGATCCCGCTTAGCCCAATACGCTATCTGAAATAGGAGCGACGTAAATTAAACAAATGTGATAGAACTTCGCTGAATTCTTATATTAACCATAATATAAAATGATCTAATCGGGTCTCTGATTGCCCTACCCTAGAAGTTTAATAGTGCATTTTACTCACCATTCCACGCGCTTTAAGTTGCCGCCTAGCCCAGTACGCTATCTGAAATAGGAGCTACGTAAGTTGAACAAATGTCACAGAATTACGCTGAATTCTTATATTAACCGTAATATAAAATGATCTAATCGGGTCTCTGTTTGCCTTATCCTAGAAGTTTAATAGTGCATTTTACTCGTCAATCCATGCGCTTTGCGATGCCGCTTAGCCCAATAAGCTATCTGAAATAGGAGCGACGTAAATTGAACAAATGTGATAGAATTTCGCTGAATTCTTATATTAACCAAAATATAAAATGATCTAATCGGGTCTCTGATTGCCCTATCATAGAAGTTTAACAGTGCATTTTACTCGCCATTCCACGCGCTTTAAGTTGCCGCCTAGCCCAGCAGGCTATCTGAAATAGGAGCTACGTAAGTTGAACAAATGTCACAGAATTACGCCGAATTCTTATATTAACCGTAATATAAAATGATCTAATCGGGTCTCCGTTTGCCTTATCCTAGAAGTTTAATAGTGCATTTTACTCGCCATTTCATGAGCTTTGAGATGCCGCTTAGCCCAATACGCTATCTGAAATAGGAGCGACGTAAATTGAACAAATGTGATAGAATTTCGCTGAATTCTTATATTAACCAAAATATAAAATGATCTAATGCGGTCTCTGTTTGCCCTACCCTAGAAGTTTAATAGTGCATTTTACTCGCCATTTCTTGCGCTTTGAGATGCCACTAAGCACAAGTCGCTATCTGAAATAGGAGCGATGTAAATTGAACAAATGTGATAGAATTTCGCTGAATTCTTATATTAACCTTAATGTAAAATGATCTAATCGGGTCTTTGTTCGCCCTACCCAAGAAGTTTAATAGTGCATTTCACTCGTCATTTCATGCGCTTTGCGATGCCGCTTAGCCCAATAAGCCATCTGAAATTGGAGCGACGTATATTGAACAAATGTGATAGAATTTCGCTGAATTCTTATATTAACCAAAATATAAAATGATCTAATCGGGTCTCTGATTGCCCTATCATAGAAGTTTAAGAGTGCATTTTACTCGCCCTTTCGTGCGCTGTGAGATGCCGCTTAGCCCAATACGCTATCTGAAATAGGAGCGACGTAAATTGAACAAATGTGATAGAATTTCGCTGAATTCTTATATTAACCAAAATATAAAATGATCTAATCGGGTCTCTGATTGCCCTACCCTAGAAGTTTAATAGTGCATTTTACTCGCCATTTCATGCGCTTTGAGATGCCGCTTAGCCCAATACGCTATCTGAAATAGGAGCTACGTAAGTTGAACAAATGTCACAGAATTACGCCGAATTCTTATATTAACCGTAATATAAAATGATCTAATCGGGTCTCCGTTTGCCTTATCCTAGAAGTTTAATAGTGCATTTTACTCGCCATTTCATGCGCTTTGAGATGCCGCTTAGCCCAATACGCTATCTGAAATAGGAGCGACGTAAATTGAACAAATGTGATAGAATTTCGCTGAATTCTTATATTAACCAAAATATAAAATGATCTAATGGGGTCTCTGTTTGCCCTACCCTAGAAGTTTAATAGTGCATTTTACTCGCCATTTCTTGCGCTTTGAGATGCCACTTAGCACAAGTCGCTATCTGAAATAGGAGCGATGTAAATTGAACAAATGTGATAGAATTTCGCTGAATTCTTATATTAACCTTAATGTAAAATGATCTAATCGGGTCTTTGTTCGCCCTACCCAAGAAGTTTAATAGTGCATTTCACTCGTCATTTCATGCGCTTTGCGATGCCGCTTAGCCCAATAAGCTATCTGAAATTGGAGCGACGTATATTGAACAAATGTGATAGAATTTCGCTGAATTCTTATATTAACCAAATTATAAAATGATCTAATCGGGTCTCTGATTGCCCTATCATAGAAGTTTAAGAGTGCATTTTACTCGCCCTTTCGTGCGCTGTGAGATGCCGCTTAGCCCAATACGCTATCTGAAATAGGAGCGACGTAAATTGAACAAATGTGATAGAATTTCGCTGAATTCTTATATTAACCAAAATATAAAATGATCTAATCGGGTCTCTGATTGCCCTACCCTAGAAGTTTAATAGTGCATTTTACTCGCCATTTCATGCGCTTTGAGATGCCGCTTAGCCCAATACGCTATCTGAAATAGGAGCTACGTAAGTTGAACAAATGTCACAGAATTACGCCGAATTCTTATATTAACCGTAATATAAAATGATCTAATCGGGTCTCCGTTTGCCTTATCCTAGAAGTTTAATAGTGCATTTTACTCGCCATTTCATGCGCTTTGAGATGCCGCTTAGCCCAATACGCTATCTGAAATAGGAGCGACGTAAATTGAACAAATGTGATAGAATTTCGCTGAATTCTTATATTAACCAAAATATAAAATGATCTAATGGGGTCTCTGTTTGCCCTACCCTAGAAGTTTAATAGTGCATTTTACTCGCCATTTCTTGCGCTTTGAGATGCCACTTAGCACAAGTCGCTATCTGAAATAGGAGCGATGTAAATTGTACAAATGTGATAGAATTTCGCTGAATTCTTATATTAACCTTAATGTAAAATGATCTAATCGGGTCTTTGTTCGCCCTACCCAAGAAGTTTAATAGTGCATTTCACTCGTCATTTCATGCGCTTTGCGATGCCGCTTAGCCCAATAAGCTATCTGAAATTGGAGCGACGTATATTGAACAAATGTGATAGAATTTCGCTGAATTCTTATATTAACCAAAATATAAAATGATCTAATCGGGTCTCTGATTGCCCTATCATAGAAGTTTAAGAGTGCATTTTACTCGCCCTTTCGTGCGCTGTGAGATGCCGCTTAGCCCAATACGCTATCTGAAATAGGAGCGACGTAAATTGAACAAATGTGATAGAATTTCGCTGAATTCTTATATTAACCAAAATATAAAATGATCTAATCGGGTCTCTGATTGCCCTACCCTAGAAGTTTAACAGTGCATTTTACTCGCCATTCCACGCGCTTTAAGTTGCCGCCTAGCCCAGCACGCTATCTGAAATAGGAGCTACGTAAGTTGAACAAATGTCACAGAATTACGCTGAATTCTTATATTAACCGTAATATAAAATGATCTAATCGGGTCTCTGTTTGCCTTATCCTAGAATTTTAATAGTGCATTTTACTCGCCATTTCATGCGCTTTGAGATGCCGCTTAGCCCAGTACACTATCTGAAATAGGAGCGACGTAAATTGAAAAAATGTGATAGAATTTCCCTGAAATGTTATAGTAAACAAAATATAAAATGATCTATTCGTAACTCTGATTGCCCTATCATAGAAGTTTAGAAGTGCATTTTACTCGCCCTTCCACGCGCTTTAAGATGCCGCCTAGCCCAGTACGCTATCTGAAATAGGAGCGACGTTAGTTGAACAAATGTGATAGAATTACGCTGAATTCTTATATTAACCGTAATATAAAATGATCTATTCGGGTGTCTGTTCGCCCTACCCTAGAAGTTTAATAGTGCATTTCACTCGCCATTCCATGCGCTTTGAGATGCCGCTTAGCCCAATACGCTATCTGAAATAGGAGCGACGTAAATTGAACAAATGTGATAGAATTTCGCTGAATTCTTATATTAACCAAAATATGAAATGATCTTATCGGGTCTCTGATTGCCCTACCCTAGAAGTTTAATAGTGCATTTTACTCGCCCTTTCGTGCGCTGTGAGATGCCGCTTAGCCCAATACGCTATCTGAAATAGCAGCGACGTAAATTGAACAAATGTGATAGAATTTCGCTGGATTCTTATATTAACCAAAATATAAAATGATCTAATCGGGTATCTGATTGCCCTACCCCAGAAGTTTAATAGTGCATTTTACTCACCATTCCACGCGCTTTAAGTTGCCGCCTAGCCCAGTACGCTATCTGAAATTGGAGCTACGTAAGTTGAACAAATGTCACAGAATTACGCTGAATTCTTATATTAACCGTAATATAAAATGATCTAATCGGGTCTCCGTTTGCCTTATCCTAGAAGTTTAATAGTGCATTTTACTCGCCATTTCATGCGCTTTGAGATGCCGCTTAGCCCAATACGCTATCTGAAATAGGAGCGACGTAAATTGAACAAATGTGATAGAATTTCGCTGAATTCTTATATTAACCAAAATATAAAATGATCTAATGGGGTCTCTGTTCGCCCTACCCTAGAAGTTTAATAGTGCATTTTACTCGCCATTTCTTGCGCTTTGAGATGCCACTTAGCACAAGTCGCTATCTGAAATAGGAGCGATGTAAATTGAACAAATGTGATAGAATTTCGCTGAATTCTTATATTAACCTTAATGTAAAACGATCTAATCGGGTCTATGTTCGCCCTACCCAAGAAGTTTAATAGTGCATTGCACTCGTCATTTCATGCGCTTTGCGATGCCGCTTAGCCCAATAAGCTATCTGAAATTGGAGCGACGTATATTGAACAAATGTGATAGAATTTCGCTGAATTCTTATATTAACCAAAATATAAAATGATCTAATCGGGTCTCTGATTGCCCTATCATAGAAGTTTAATAGTGCATTTTACTCGCCATTCCACGCGCTTTAAGATGCCGCCTAGCCCAGTACGCTATCTGAAATAGGAGCTACGTAAGTTGAACAAATGTCACAGAATTACGCTGAATTCTTATATTAACCGTAATATAAAATGATCTAATCGGGTCTCTGTTTGCCTTATCCTAGAAGTATAATAGTGCATTTTACTCGCCATTTCATGCGCTTTGAGATGCCTCTTAGCCCAATACGCTATCTGAAATAGGAGCGACGTAAATTGAACAAATGTGATAGAATTTCGCTGAATTCTTATATTAACCAAAATATAAAATGATCTAATCCGGTCTCTGTTTGCCCTACCCTAGAAGTTTAATAGTGCATTTTACGAGCCATTTCTTGCGCTTTGAGATGCAGCTTAGCCCAATACGCTATCTGAAATAGGAGCGACGTGAATTGAACAAATGTGATAGAATTTCGCTGAATTCTTATATTAACCAAAATATGAAATGATCTTATCGGGTCTCTGATTGCCCTACCCTAGAAGTTTAATAGTGCATTTTACTCGCCCTTTCGTGCGCTGTGAGATGCCGCTTAGCCCAATACGCTATCTGAAATAGGAGCGACGTAAATTGAACAAATGTGATAGAATTTCGCTGGATTCTTATATTAACCAAATATAAAATGATCTAATCGGGTCTCTGATTGCCCTATCGTAGAAGTTTAATAGTGCATTTTACTCGGCATTCCACGCGCTTTAAGTTGCCGCCTAGCCCAGTACGCTATCTGAAATAGAAGCTACGTAAGTTGAACAAATGTCACAGAATTACGCTGCATTCTTATGTTAACCGTAATATAAAATGATCTAATCGGGTCTCTGTTTGCCTTATCCTAGAAGTTTAAGAGTGCATTTTACTCGCCATTTCATGCGCTTTGAGATGCCGCTTAGCCCAATACGCTATCTGAAATAGGAGCGTCGTAAATTAAACAAATGTGATAGAACTTCGCTGAATTCTTATATTAACCATAATATAAAATGATCTAATCGGGTCTCTGATTGCCCTACCCTAGAAGTTTAATAGTGCATTTTACTCACCATTCCACGCGCTTTAAGTTGCCGCCTAGCCCAGTACGCTATCTGAAATAGGAGCTACGTAAGTTGAACAAATGTCACAGAATTACGCTGAATTCTTATATTAACCGTAATATAAAATGATCTAATCGGGTCTCTGTTTGCCTTATCCTAGAAGTTTAATAGTGCATTTTACTCGTCAATCCATGCGCTTTGCGATGCCGCTTAGCCCAATAAGCTATCTGAAATAGGAGCGACGTAAATTGAACAAATGTGATAGAATTTCGCTGAATTCTTATATTAACCAAAATATAAAATGATCTAATCGGGTCTCTGATTGCCCTATCATAGATGTTTAACAGTGCATTTTACTCGCCATTCCACGCGCTTTAAGTTGCCGCCTAGCCCAGCACGCTATCTGAAATAGGAGCTACGTAAGTTGAACAAATGTCACAGAATTACGCCGAATTCTTATATTAACCGTAATATAAAATGATCTAATCGGTTCTCCGTTTGCCTTATCCTAGAAGTTTAATAGTGCATTTTACTCGCCATTTCATGAGCTTTGAGATGCCGCTTAGCCCAATACGCTATCTGAAATAGGAGCGACGTAAATTGAACAAATGTGATAGAATTTCGCTGAATTCTTATATTAACCAAAATATAAAATGATCTAATGCGGTCTCTGTTTGCCCTACCCTAGAAGTTTAATAGTGCATTTTACTCGCCATTTCTTGCGCTTTGAGATGCCACTAAGCACAAGTCGCTATCTGAAATAGGAGCGATGTAAATTGAACAAATGTGATAGAATTTCGCTGAATTCTTATATTAACCTTAATGTAAAATGATCTAATCGGGTCTTTGTTCGCCCTACCCAAGAAGTTTAATAGTGCATTTCACTCGTCATTTCATGCGCTTTGCGATGCCGCTTAGCCCAATAAGCCATCTGAAATTGGAGCGACGTATATTGAACAAATGTGATAGAATTTCGCTGAATTCTTATATTAACCAAAATATAAAATGATCTAATCGGGTCTCTGATTGCCCTATCATAGAAGTTTAAGAGTGCATTTTACTCGCCCTTTCGTGCGCTGTGAGATGCCGCTTAGCCCAATACGCTATCTGAAATAGGAGCGACGTAAATTGAACAAATGTGATAGAATTTCGCTGAATTCTTATATTAACCAAAATATAAAATGATCTAATCGGGTCTCTGATTGCCCTACCCTAGAAGTTTAATAGTGCATTTTACTCGCCATTTCATGCGCTTTGAGATGCCGCTTAGCCCAATACGCTATCTGAAATAGGAGCTACGTAAGTTGAACAAATGTCACAGAATTACGCCGAATTCTTATATTAACCGTAATATAAAATGATCTAATCGGGTCTCCGTTTGCCTTATCCTAGAAGTTTAATAGTGCATTTTACTCGCCATTTCATGCGCTTTGAGATGCCGCTTAGCCCAATACGCTATCTGAAATAGGAGCGACGTAAATTGAACAAATGTGATAGAATTTCGCTGAATTCTTATATTAACCAAAATATAAAATGATCTAATGGGGTCTCTGTTTGCCCTACCCTAGAAGTTTAATAGTGCATTTTACTCGCCATTTCTTGCGCTTTGAGATGCCACTTAGCACAAGTCGCTATCTGAAATAGGAGCGATGTAAATTGAACAAATGTGATAGAATTTCGCTGAATTCTTATATTAACCTTAATGTAAAATGATCTAATCGGGTCTTTGTTCGCCCTACCCAAGAAGTTTAATAGTGCATTTCACTCGTCATTTCATGCGCTTTGCGATGCCGCTTAGCCCAATAAGCTATCTGAAATTGGAGCGACGTATATTGAACAAATGTGATAGAATTTCGCTGAATTCTTATATTAACCAAAATATAAAATGATCTAATCGGGTCTCTGATTGCCCTATCATAGAAGTTTAAGAGTGCATTTTGAGTCGCCATTCCACGCGCTTTAAGTTGCCGCCTAGCCCAGTACGCTATCTGAAATAGGAGCTACGTAAGTTGAACAAATGTCACAGAATTACGCTGCATTCTTATGTTAACCGTAATATAAAATGATCTAATCAGGTCTCTGTTTGCCTTATCCTAGAAGTTTAAGAGTGCATTTTACTCGCCATTTCATGCGCTTTGAGATGCCGCTTAGCCCAATACGCTATCTGAAATAGGAGCGACGTAAATTGAACAAATGTGATAGAATTTCGCTGAATTCTTATATTAACCAAAATATAAAATGATCTAATCGGGTCTCTGATTGCCCTACCCTAGAAGTTTAATAGTGCATTTTACTCACCATTTCATGCGCTTTGAGATGCCGCTTAGCCCAATACGCTATCTGAAATTGGAGCGACGTAAATTGAACAAATGTGATAGAATTTCGCTGAATTCTTATATTAACCAAAATATAAAATGATCTAATCGGGTCTCTGATTGCCCTACCCTAGAAGTTCAATAGTGCATTTTACTCGCCATTTCATGCGCTTTGAGATGCCGCTTAGACCAATACGCTATCTGAAATAGGAGCGACGTAAATTAAACAAATCTGATAGAACTTCGCTGAATTCTTATATTAACCATAATATAAAATGATCTAATCGGGTCTCTGATTGCCCTACCCTAGAAGTTTAATAGTGCATTTTACTCACCATTCCACGCGCTCTTTAAGTTGCCGCCTAGCCCAGTACGCTATCTGAAATAGGAGCTACGTAAGTTGAACAAAATGTCACAGAATTACGCTGAATTCTTATATTACCGTAATATAAAATGATCTAATCGGGTCTCTGTTGCCTTATCCTAGAAGTTTAATAGTGCATTTTACTCGTCAATTCATGCGCTTTGCGATGCCGCTTAGCCCAATAAGCTATCTGAAATAGGAGCGACGTAAATTGAACAAATGTGATAGAATTTCGCTGAATTCTTATATTAACCAAATATAAAATGATCTGATCGGGTCCTCTGATTGCCCTATCATAGAAGTTAACAGTGCATTTTACTCGCCATTCCACGCGCTTTAAGTTGCCGCCTAGCACAGTACGCTATCTGAAATAGGAGCTACGTAAGTTGAACAAATGTCACAGAATTACGCTGAATTCTTATATTAACCGTAATATAAAATGATCTATCGGGTCTCTGTTTGCCTTATCCTAGAAGTTTAATAGTGCATTTTACTCGCCATTTCATGCGCTTTGAGATGCCGCTTAGCCCAGTACACTATCTGAAATAGGAGCGACGTAAATTGAAAAAATGTGATAGAATTTCCCTGAAATGTTTTAGTAAACAAAATATAAAATGATCTATTCGTAACTCTGATTGCCCTATCATAGAAGTTTAGAAGTGCATTTTACTCGCCCTTCCATGCGCTTTAAGATGCCGCCTAGCCCAGTACGCTATCTGAAATGGGAGCGACGTTAGTTGAACAAATGTGATAGAATTACGCTGAATTCTTATATTAACCGTAGTATAAAATGATCTATTCGGGTGTCTGTTCACCCTACCCTAGAAGTTTAATAGTGCATTTCACTCGCCATTCCATGCGCTTTGAGATGCCGCCGGCCCAATACGCTATCTGAAATAGGAGCGACGTTAATTGAACAAATGTGATAGAATTCGCTGAATTCTTATATTATCCAAAAATATGAAATGATCTTATCGGGTCTCTGATTGCCCTACCCTAGAAGTTTAATAGTGCATTTTACTCGCCTTCGTGCGCTGTGAGATGCCGCTTCGCCCAATACGCTTTCTGAAATTGGAGCGACGTAAATTGAACAAATGTGATAGAATTTCGCTGGATTCTTATATTAACCAAATATAAAATGATCTAATCGGGTCTCTGATTGCCCTATCATAGAAGTTTAATATTGCATTTTACTCGCCATTCCACGCGCTTTAAGTTGCCGCCTAGCCCAGTACGCTATCTGAAATAGGAGCTACGTAAGTTGAACAAATGTCTCAGAATTACGCTGAATTCTTATGTTAACCGTAATATAAAATGATCTAATCGGGTCTCTGTTTGCCTTATCCTAGAAGTTTAATAGTGCATTTTACTCGCCATTTCATGCGCTTGAGATGCCGCTTAGCCCAATACGCTATCTGAAATAGGAGCGACGTAAATTGAACAAATGTGATAGAATTTCACTGAATTCTTATATTAACCAAAATATAAAATGATCTAATCGGGTCTCTGATTGCCCTATCATAGAAGTTTAACAGTGCATTTTACTCGCCATTTCATGCGCTTTGAGATGCCGCTTAGACCAATACGCTATCTGAAATAGGAGCGACGTTAATTAAACAAATGTGATAGAACTTCGCTGAATTCTTATATTAACCATAATATAAAAGTGATCTAGTCGGGTCTCTGATTGCCCTACCCTAGAAGTTTAATAGTGCATTTTACTCACCATTCCACGCGCTTTAAGTTGCCGCCTAGCCCAGTACGCTATCTGAAATAGGAGCGGATCGTAAATTGAACAAATGTGATAGAATTTCGCTGAATTCTTATATTAACCAAAATATGAAATGATCTTATCGGGTCTCTGATTGCCCTACCCTAGAAGTTTAATAGTGCATTTTACTCGCCCTTTCGTGCGCCGTGAGATGCCGCTTAGCCCAATACGCTATCTGAAATAGGAGCGACGTAAATTGAACAAATGTGATAGAATTTCGCTGGATTCTTATATTAACCAAAATATAAAATGATCTAATCGGGTCTCTGATTGCCCTATCGTAGAAGTTTAATGGTGCATTTTACTCGGCATTCCACGCGCTTTAAGTTGCCGCCTAGCCCAGTACGCTATCTGAAATAGGAGCTACGTCAGTTGAACAAATGTCACAGAATTACGCTGCATTCTTATGTTAACCGTAATATAAAATGATCTATCGGGTCTCTGTTTGCCTTATCCTAGAAGTTTAAGAGTGCATTTTACTCGCCATTTCATGCGCTTTGAGATGCCGCTTAGCCCCAATACGCTATCTGAAATAGGAGCGACGTAAATTAAACAAAATGTGATAGAACTTCGCTGAATTCTTATATTAACCATAATATAAAATGATCTAATCGGGTCTCTGATTGCCCTACCCTAGAAGTTTAATAGTGCATTTTACTCACCATTCCACGCGCTTTAAGTTGCCGCCTAGCCCAGTACGCTATCTGAAATAGGAGCTACGTAAGTTGAACAAATGTCACAGAATTACGCTGCATCCTTATGTTAACCGTAATATAAAATGATCTAATCGGGTCTCTGTTTGCCATATCCTAGAAGTTTAAGAGTGCATTTTACTCGCCATTTCATGCGCTTTGAGATCCCGCTTAGCCAATACGCTATCTGAAATAGGAGCGACGTAAATTAAACAAATGTGATAGAACTTCGCTGATTCTTATATTAACCATAATATAAAATGATCTAATCGGGTCTCTGATTGCCCTACCCTAGAAGTTTATAGTGCATTTTACTCACCATTCCACGCGCTTTAAGTTGCCGCCTAGCCCAGTACGCTATCTGAAATAGGAGCTACGTAAGTGAACAAATGTCACAGAATTACGCTGAATTCTTATATTAACCGTAATATAAAATGATCTAATCGGGTCTCTGTTTGCCTATCCTAGAAGTTTAATAGGTGCATTTTACTCGTCAATCCATGCGCTTTGCGATGCCCGCTTAGCCCAATAAGCTATCTGAAATAGGAGCGACGTAAATTGAACAAATGTGATAGAATTTCGCTGAATTCTTATATTAACCAAAATATAAAATGATCTAATCGGGTCTCTGATTGCCTATCATAGAAGTTTAACAGTGCATTTTACTCGCCATTCCACGCGCCTTTAAGTTGCCGCCTAGCCCAGCACGCTATCTGAAATAGGAGCTACGTAAGTTGAACAAATGTCACAGAATTACGCCGAATTCTTATATTAACCGTAATATAAAATGATCTAATCGGGTCCCCGTTTGCCTTATCCTAGAAGTTTAATAGTGCATTTTACTCGCCATTTCATGAGCTTGAGATGCCGCTTAGCCCAATACGCTATCTGAAATAGGGAGCGACGTAAATTGAACAAATGTGATAGAATTTCGCTGAATTCTTATATTAACCAAAATATAAATGGATCTAATGCGGTCTCTGTTTGCCCTACCTAGAAGTTTAATAGTGCATTTTACTCGCCATTTCTTGCGCTTTGAGATGCCACTAGCACAAGTCGCTATCTGAAATAGGAGCGATGTAAATTGAACAAATGTGATAGAATTTCGCTGAATTCTTATATTAACCTTAATGTAAAATGATCTAATCGGGTCTTTGTTCGCCCTACCCAAGAAGTTTAATAGTGCATTTCACTCGTCATTTCATGCGCTTTGCGATGCCGCTTAGCCCAATAAGCAATCTGAAATTGGAGCGACGTATATTGAACAAATGTGATAGAATTTCGCTGAATTCTTATATTAACCAAAATATAAAATGATCTAATCGGGTCTCTGATTGCCCTATCATAGAAGTTTAAGAGTGCATTTTACTCGCCCTTTCGTGCGCTGTGAGATGCCGCTTAGCCCAATACGCTATCTGAAATAGGAGCGACGTAAATTGAACAAATGTGATAGAATTTCGCTGAATTCTTATATTAACCCAAAAATATAAAATGATCTAATCGGGTCTCTGATTGCCCTACCCTAGAAGTTTATAGTGCATTTTACTCGCCATTTCATGCGCTTTGAGATGCCGCTTTAGCCCAATACGCTATCTGAAATAGGAGCTACGTAAGTTGAACAAATGTCACAGAATTACGCTGAATTCTTATATTAACCGTAATATAAAATGATCTAATCGGGTCTCCGTTTGCCTTATCCTAGAGTTTAATAGTGCATTTTACTCGCCATTTCATGCGCTTTGAGATGCCGCTTAGCCCAATACGCTATCTGAAATAGGAGGCGACGTAATTGAACAAATGTGATAGAATTTCGCTGAATTCTATATTAACCAAAAATATAAAATGATCTAATGGGGTCTCTGTTTGCCCTACCCTAGAAGTTTTAATAGTGCATTTTACTCGCCATTTCTTGCGCTTTGAGATGCCACTTAGCACAAGTCGCTATCTGAATAGGAGCGATGTAAATTGAACAAATGTGATAGAATTTCGCTGAATTCTTATATTAACCTTAATGTAAAATGATCTAATCGGGTCTTTGTTCGCCCTACCCAAGAAGTTTAATAGTGCATTTCACTCGTCATTTCATGCGCTTTGCGATGCCGCTTAGCCCAATAAGCTATCTGAAATTGGAGCGACGTATATTGAACAAATGTGATAGAATTTCGCTGAATTCTTATATTAACCAAAATATAAAATGATCTAATCGGGTCTCTGATTGCCCTATCATAGAAGTTTAAGAGTGCATTTTACTCGCCCTTTCGTGCGCTGTGAGATGCCGCTTAGCCCAATACGCTATCTGAAATAGGAGCGACGTAAATTGAACAAATGTGATAGAATTTCGCTGAATTCTTATATTAACCAAAATATAAAATGTTCTAATCGGGTCTCTGATTGCCCTACCCTAGAAGTTTAACAGTGCATTTTACTCGCCATTTCATGCGCTTTGAGATGCCGCTTAGCCCAATACGCTATCTGAAATAGGAGCGACGTAAATTGAACAAATGTGATAGAATTTCGCTGGATTCTTATATTAACCAAAATATAAAATGATCTAATCGGGTCTCTGATTGCCCTATCATAGAAGTTTAAGAGTGCATTTTACTCGCCATTCCACGCGCTTTAAGTTGCCGCCTAGCCCAGTACGCTATCTGAAATAGGAGCTACGTAAGTTGAACAAATGTCACAGAATTACGCTGCATTCTTATGTTAACCGTAATATAAAATGATCTAATCAGGTCTCTGTTTGCCTTATCCTAGAAGTTTAAGAGTGCATTTTACTCGCCATTTCATGCGCTTTGAGATGCCGCTTAGCCAATACGCTATCTGAAATAGGAGCGACGTAAATTGAACAAATGTGATAGAATTTCGCTGAATTCTTATATTAACCAAAATATAAAATGATCTAATCGGGCTCTCTGATTGCCCTACCCTAGAAGTTTAATAGTGCATTTTACTCACCATTTCATGCGCTTTGAGATGCCCGCTTAGCCCAATACGCTATCTGAAATTGGAGCGACGTAAATTGAACAAATGTGATAGAATTTCGCTGAATTCTTATATTAACCAAAATATAAAATGATCTAATCGGGTCTCTGATTGCCCTACCCTAGAAGTTTAACAGTGCATTTTACTCGCCATTCCACGCGCTTTAAGTTGCCGCCTAGCCCAGCACGCTATCTGAAATAGGAGCTACGTAAGTTGAACAAATGTCACAGAATTACGCTGAATTCTTATATTAACCGTAATATAAAATGATCTAATCGGGTCTCTGTTTGCCTTATCCTAGAATTTAATAGTGCATTTTACTCGCCATTTCATGCGCTTTGAGATGCCGCTTAGCCCAGTACACTATCTGAAATAGGAGCGACGTAAATTGAAAAAATGTGATAGAATTTCCCTGAAATGTTATAGTAATACAAATATAAAATGATCTATTCGTAACTCTGATTGCCCTATCATAGAAGTTTAGAAGTGCATTTTACTCGCCCTTCCACGCGCTTAAGATGCCGCCTAGCCCAGTACGCTATCTGAATAGGAGCGACGTTAGTTGAACAAATGTGATAGAATTACGCTGAATTCTTATATTAACCGTAATATAAAATGATCTATTCGGGTGTCTGTTCGCCCCTACCATAGAGGTTAATAGTGCATTTCACTCGCCATTCCATGCGCTTTGAGATGCCGCTTAGCCCAATACGCTATCTGAAATAGGAGCGATGTAAATTGAACAAATGTGATAGAATTTCGCTGAATTCTTATATTAACCAAAATATGAAATGATCTATCGGGTCTCTGATTGCCCTACCCTAGAAGTTTAATAGTGCATTTTACTCGCCCTTTCGTGCGCTGTGAGATGCCGCTTAGCCCAATACGCTATCTGAAATAGCAGCGACGTAAATTGAACAAATGTGATAGAATTTCGCTGGATTCTTATATTAACCAAAATATAAAATGATCTAATCGGGTATCTGATTGCCCTACCCAGAAGTTTAATAGTGCATTTTACTCACCATTCCACGCGCTTTAAGTTGCCGCCTAGCCCAGTACGCTATCTGAAATTGGAGCTACGTAAGTTGAACAAATGTCACAGAATTACGCTGAATTCTTATATTTAACCGTAATATAAAATGATCTAATCGGGGTCTCCGTTTGCTTTATCCTAGAAGTTTAATAGTGCATTTTACTCGCCATTTCATGCGCTTTGAGATGCCGCTTAGCCCAATGCGCTATCTGAAATAGGAGCGACGTAAATTGAACAAATGTGATAGAATTTCGCTGAATTCTTATATTAACCAAAATATAAAATGATCTAATGGGGTCTCTGTTTGCCCTACCCTAGAAGTTTAATAGTGCATTTTACTCGCCATTCTTGCGCTTTGAGATGCCACTTAGCACAAGTCGCTATCTGAAATAGGAGCGATGTAAATGAACAAATGTGATAGAATTCGCTGAATTCTTATATTTACCTTATTGTAAAACGATCTATATCGGGTCTATGTTCGCCCTACCCAAGAAGTTTAATAGTGCATTGCACTCGTCATTTCATGCGCTTTGCGATGCCGCTTAGCCCAATAAGCTATCTGAAATTGGAGCGACGTATATTGAACAAATGTGATAGGAATTTCGCTGAATTCTTATATTAACCAAAATATAAAATGATCTAATCGGGTCTCTGATTGCCCTATCATAGAAGTTTAATAGTGCATTTTACTCGCCATTCCACGCGCTTTAAGATGCCGCCTAGCCCAGTACGCTATCTGAAATAGGAGCTACGTAAGTTGAACAAATGTCACAGAATTACGCTGAATTCTTATATTAACCGTAATATAAAATGATCTAATCGGGTCTCTGTTTGCCTTATCCTAGAAGTATAATAGTGCATTTTACTCGCCATTTCATGCGCTTTGAGATGCCTCTTAGCCCAATACGCTATCTGAAATAGGAGCGACGTAAATTGAACAAATGTGATAGAATTTCGCTGAATTCTTATATTAACCAAAATATAAAATGATCTAATCCGGTCTCTGTTTGCCCTACCCTAGAAGTTTAATAGTGCATTTTACGAGCCATTTCTTGCGCTTTGAGATGCAGCTTAGCCCAATACGCTATCTGAAATAGGAGCGACGTGAATTGAACAAATGTGATAGAATTTCGCTGAATTCTTATATTAACCAAAATATGAAATGATCTTATCGGGTCTCTGATTGCCCTACCCTAGAAGTTTAATAGTGCATTTTACTCGCCCTTTCGTGCGCTGTGAGATGCCGCTTAGCCCAATACGCTATCTGAAATAGGAGCGACGTAAATTGAACAAATGTGATAGAATTTCGCTGGATTCTTAATTAACCAAAATATAAAATGATCTAATCGGGTCTCTGATTGCCCTATCGTAGAAGTTTAATAGTGCATTTTACTCGGCATTCCACGCGCTTTAAGTTGCCGCCTAGCCCAGTACGCTATCTGAAATAAGAAGCTACGTACGTTGAACAAATGTCACAGAATTACGCTGCTTCTTATGTTAACCGTAATATAAAATGATCTAATCGGGTCTCTGTTTGCCTTATCCTAGAAGTTTAAGAGTGCATTTTACTCGCCATTTCATGCGCTTTGAGATGCCGCTTAGCCCAATACGCTATCTGAAATAGGAGCGTCGTAAATTAAACAAATGTGATAGAACTTCGCTGAATTCTTATATTAACCATAATATAAAATGATCTAATCGGGTCTCTGATTGCCCTACCCTAGAAGTTTAATAGTGCATTTTACTCACCATTCCACGCGCTTTAAGTTGCCGCCTAGCCCAGTACGCTATCTGAAATAGAAGCTACGTAAGTTGAACAAATGTCACAGAATTACGCTGCATTCTTATGTTAACCGTAATATAAAATGATCTAATCGGGTCTCTGTTTGCCTTATCCTAGAAGTTTAATAGTGCATTTTACTCGTCAATTCATGCGCTTTGCGATGCCGCTTAGCCCAATAAGCTATCTGAAATAGGAGCGACGTAAATTGAACAAATGTGATAGAATTTCGCTGAATTCTTATATTAACCAAAATATAAAATGATCTGATCGGGTCTCTGATTGCCCTATCATAGAAGTTTAACAGTGCATTTTACTCGCCATTCCACGCGCTTTAAGTTGCCGCCTAGCACAGCACGCTATCTGAAATAGGAGCTACGTAAGTTGAACAAATGTCACAGAATTACGCTGAATTCTTATATTAACCGTAATATAAAATGATCTAATCGGGTCTCTGTTTGCCTTATCCTAGAAGTTTAATAGTGCATTTTACTCGCCATTTCATGCGCTTTGAGATGCCGCTTAGCCCAGTACACTATCTGAAATAGGAGCGACGTAAATTGAAAAAATGTGATAGAATTTCCCTGAAATGTTATAGTAAACAAAATATAAAATGATCTATTCGTAACTCTGATTGCCCTATCATAGAAGTTTAGAAGTGCATTTTACTCGCCCTTCCATGCGCTTTAAGATGCCGCCTAGCCCAGTACGCTATCTGAAATAGGAGCGACGTTAGTTGAACAAATGTGATAGAATTACGCTGAATTCTTATATTAACCGTAATATAAAATGATCTATTCGGGTGTCTGTTCACCCTACCCTAGAAGTTTAATAGTGCATTTCACTCGCCATTCCATGCGCTTTGAGATGCCGCTTAGCCCAATACGCTATCTGAAATAGGAGCGACGTTAATTGAACAAATGTGATAGAATTTCGCTGAATTCTTATATTATCCAAAATATGAAATGATCTTATCGGGTCTCTGATTGCCCTACCCTAGAAGTTTAATAGTGCATTTTACTCGCCCTTTCGTGCGCTGTGAGATGCCGCTTAGCCCAATACGCTATCTGAAATAGGAGCGACGTAAATTGAACAAATGTGATAGAATTTCGCTGGATTCTTATATTAACCAAAATATAAAATGATCTAATCGGGTCTCTGATTGCCCTATCATAGAAGTTTAATATTGCATTTTACTCGCCATTCCACGCGCTTTAAGTTGCCGCCTAGCCCAGTACGCTATCTGAAATAGGAGCTACGTAAGTTGAACAAATGTCACAGAATTACGCTGAATTCTTATGTTAACCGTAATATAAAATGATCTAATCGGGTCTCTGTTTGCCTTATCCTAGAAGTTTAATAGTGCATTTTACTCGCCATTTCATGCGCTTTGAGATGCCGCTTAGCCCAGTACACTATCTGAAATAGGAGCGACGTAAATTGAAAAAATGTGATAGAATTTCCCTGAAATGTTATAGTAAACAAAATATAAAATGATCTATTCGTAACTCTGATTGCCCTATCATAGAAGTTTAGAAGTGCATTTTACTCGCCCTTCCATGCGCTTTAAGATGCCGCCTAGCCCAGTACGCTATCTGAAATAGGAGCGACGTTAGTTGAACAAATGTGATAGAATTACGCTGAATTCTTATATTAACCGTAATATAAAATGATCTATTCGGGTGTCTGTTCACCCTACCCTAGAAGTTTAATAGTGCATTTCACTCGCCATTCCATGCGCTTTGAGATGCCGCTTAGCCCAATACGCTATCTGAAATAGGAGCGACGTTAATTGAACAAATGTGATAGAATTTCGCTGAATTCTTATATTATCCAAAATATGAAATGATCTTATCGGGTCTCTGATTGCCCTACCCTAGAAGTTTAATAGTGCATTTTACTCGCCCTTTCGTGCGCTGTGAGATGCCGCTTAGCCCAATACGCTATCTGAAATAGGAGCGACGTAAATTGAACAAATGTGATAGAATTTCGCTGGATTCTTATATTAACCAAAATATAAAATGATCTAATCGGGTCTCTGATTGCCCTATCATAGAAGTTTAATATTGCATTTTACTCGCCATTCCACGCGCTTTAAGTTGCCGCCTAGCCCAGTACGCTATCTGAAATAGGAGCTACGTAAGTTGAACAAATGTCACAGAATTACGCTGAATTCTTATGTTAACCGTAATATAAAATGATCTAATCGGGTCTCTGTTTGCCTTATCCTAGAAGTTTAATAGTGCATTTTACTCGCCATTTCATGCGCTTTGAGATGCCGCTTAGCCCAATACGCTATCTGAAATAGGAGCGACGTAAATTGAACAAATGTGATAGAATTTCACTGAATTCTTATATTAACCAAAATATAAAATGATCTAATCGGGTCTCTGATTGCCCTATCATAGAAGTTTAACAGTGCATTTTACTCGCCATTTCATGCGCTTTGAGATGCCGCTTAGACCAATACGCTATCTGAAATAGGAGCGACGTTAATTAAACAAATGTGATAGAACTTCGCTGAATTCTTATATTAACCATAATATAAAATGATCTAATCGGGTCTCTGATTGCCCTACCCTAGAAGTTTAATAGTGCATTTTACTCACCATTCCACGCGCTTTAAGTTGCCGCCTAGCCCAGTACGCTATCTGAAATAGGAGCGACGTAAATTGAACAAATGTGATAGAATTTCGCTGAATTCTTATATTAACCAAAATATGAAATGATCTTATCGGGTCTCTGATTGCCCTACCCTAGAAGTTTAATAGTGCATTTTACTCGCCCTTTCGTGCGCCGTGAGATGCCGCTTAGCCCAATACGCTATCTGAAATAGGAGCGACGTAAATTGAACAAATGTGATAGAATTTCGCTGGATTCTTATATTAACCAAAATATAAAATGATCTAATCGGGTCTCTGATTGCCCTATCGTAGAAGTTTAATAGTGCATTTTACTCGGCATTCCACGCGCTTTAAGTTGCCGCCTAGCCCAGTACGCTATCTGAAATAGGAGCTACGTCAGTTGAACAAATGTCACAGAATTACGCTGCATTCTTATGTTAACCGTAATATAAAATGATCTAATCGGGTCTCTGTTTGCCTTATCCTAGAAGTTTAGGAGTGCATTTTACTCGCCATTTCATGCGCTTTGAGATGCCGCTTAGCCCAATACGCTATCTGAAATAGGAGCGACGTAAATTAAACAAATGTGATAGAACTTCGCTGAATTCTTATATTAACCATAATATAAAATGATCTAATCGGGTCTCTGATTGCCCTACCCTAGAAGTTTAATAGTGCATTTTACTCACCATTCCACGCGCTTTAAGTTGCCGCCTAGCCCAGTACGCTATCTGAAATAGGAGCTACGTAAGTTGAACAAATGTCACAGAATTACGCTGCATCCTTATGTTAACCGTAATATAAAATGATCTAATCGGGTCTCTGTTTGCCTTATCCTAGAAGTTTAAGAGTGCATTTTACTCGCCATTTCATGCGCTTTGAGATCCCGCTTAGCCCAATACGCTATCTGAAATAGGAGCGACGTAAATTAAACAAATGTGATAGAACTTCGCTGAATTCTTATATTAACCATAATATAAAATGATCTAATCGGGTCTCTGATTGCCCTACCCTAGAAGTTTAATAGTGCATTTTACTCACCATTCCACGCGCTTTAAGTTGCCGCCTAGCCCAGTACGCTATCTGAAATAGGAGCTACGTAAGTTGAAGAAATGTCACAGAATTACGCTGAATTCTTATATTAACCGTAATATAAAATGATCTAATCGGGTCTCTGTTTGCCTTATCCTAGAAGTTTAATAGTGCATTTTACTCGTCAATCCATGCGCTTTGCGATGCCGCTTAGCCCAATAAGCTATCTGAAATAGGAGCGACGTAAATTGAACAAATGTGATAGAATTTCGCTGAATTCTTATATTAACCATAATATAAAATGATCTAATCGGGTCTCTGATTGCCCTATCATAGAAGTTTAACAGTGCATTTTACTCGCCATTCCACGCGCTTTAAGTTGCCGCCTAGCCCAGCACGCTATCTGAAATAGGAGCTACGTAAGTTGAACAAATGTCACAGAATTACGCCGAATTCTTATATTAACCGTAATATAAAATGATCTAATCGGGTCCCCGTTTGCCTTATCCTAGAAGTTTAATAGTGCATTTTACTCGCCATTTCATGAGCTTTGAGATGCCGCTTAGCCCAATACGCTATCTGAAATAGGAGCGACGTAAATTGAACAAATGTGATAGAATTTCGCTGAATTCTTATATTAACCAAAATATAAAATGATCTAATGCGGTCTCTGTTTGCCCTACCCTAGAAGTTTAATAGTGCATTTTACTCGCCATTTCTTGCGCTTTGAGATGCCACTAAGCACAAGTCGCTATCTGAAATAGGAGCGATGTAAATTGAACAAATGTGATAGAATTTCGCTGAATTCTTATATTAACCTTAATGTAAAATGATCTAATCGGGTCTTTGTTCGCCCTACCCAAGAAGTTTAATAGTGCATTTCACTCGTCATTTCATGCGCTTTGCGATGCCGCTTAGCCCAATAAGCCATCTGAAATTGGAGCGACGTATATTGAACAAATGTGATAGAATTTCGCTGAATTCTTATATTAACCAAAATATAAAATGATCTAATCGGGTCTCTGATTGCCCTATCATAGAAGTTTAAGAGTGCATTTTACTCGCCCTTTCGTGCGCTGTGAGATGCCGCTTAGCCCAATACGCTATCTGAAATAGGAGCGACGTAAATTGAACAAATGTGATAGAATTTCGCTGAATTCTTATATTAACCAAAATATAAAATGATCTAATCGGGTCTCTGATTGCCCTACCCTAGAAGTTTAATAGTGCATTTTACTCGCCATTTCATGCGCTTTGAGATGCCGCTTAGCCCAATACGCTATCTGAAATAGGAGCTACGTAAGTTGAACAAATGTCACAGAATTACGCCGAATTCTTATATTAACCGTAATATAAAATGATCTAATCGGGTCTCCGTTTGCCTTATCCTAGAAGTTTAATAGTGCATTTTACTCGCCATTTCATGCGCTTTGAGATGCCGCTTAGCCCAATACGCTATCTGAAATAGGAGCGACGTAAATTGAACAAATGTGATAGAATTTCGCTGAATTCTTATATTAACCAAAATATAAAATGATCTAATCGGGTCTCTGATTGCCCTACCCTAGAAGTTTAATAGTGCATTTTACTCACCATTTCATGCGCTTTGAGATGCCGCTTAGCCCAATACGCTATCTGAAATTGGAGCGACGTAAATTGAACAAATGTGATAGAATTTCGCTGAATTCTTATATTAACCAAAATATAAAATGATCTAATCGGGTCTCTGATTGCCCTACCCTAGAAGTTTAATAGTGCATTTTACTCGCCATTTCATGCGCTTTGAGATGCCGCTTAGACCAATACGCTATCTGAAATAGGAGCGACGTAAATTAAACAAATGTGATTGAACTTCGCTGAATTCTTATATTAACCATAATATAAAATGATCTAATCGGGTCTCTGATTGCCCTACCCTAGAAGTTTAATAGTGCATTTTACTCACCATTCCACGCGCTTTAAGTTGCCGCCTAGCCCAGTACGCTATCTGAAATAGGAGCTACGTAAGTTGAACAAATGTCACAGAATTACGCTGAATTCTTATATTAACCGTAATATAAAATGATCTAATCGGGTCTCTGTTTGCCTTATCCTAGAAGTTTAATAGTGCATTTTACTCGTCAATTCATGCGCTTTGCGATGCCGCTTAGCCCAATAAGCTATCTGAAATAGGAGCGACGTAAATTGAACAAATGTGATAGAATTTCGCTGAATTCTTATATTAACCAAAATATAAAATGATCTGATCGGGTCTCTGATTGCCCTATCATAGAAGTTTAACAGTGCATTTTACTCGCCATTCCACGCGCTTTAAGTTGCCGCCTAGCCCAGCACGCTATCTGAAATAGGAGCTACGTAAGTTGAACAAATGTCACAGAATTACGCTGCATTCTTATATTAACCGTAATATAAAATGATCTAATCGGGTCTCTGTTTGCCTTATCCTAGAAGTTTAATAGTGCATTTTACTCGCCATTTCATGCGCTTTGAGATGCCGCTTAGCCCAGTACGCTATCTGAAATAGGAGCGACGTAAATTGAAAAAATGTGATAGAATTTCCCTGAAATGTTATAGTAAACAAAATATAAAATGATCTATTCGTAACTCTGATTGCCCTATCATAGAAGTTTAGAAGTGCATTTTACTCGCCCTTCCACGCGCTTTAAGATGCCGCCTAGCCCAGTACGCTATCTGAAATAGGAGCGACGTAAATTGAACAAATGTGATAGAATTTCGCTGTATTCTTATATTAACCAAAATATAAAATGATCTAATGGGGTCTCTGTTTGCCCTACCCTAGAAGTTTAATAGTGCATTTTACTCGCCATTTCTTGCGCTTTGAGATGCCACTTAGCACAAGTCGCTATCTGAAATAGGAGCGATGTAAATTGAACAAATGTGATAGAATTTCGCTGAATTCTTATATTAACCTTAATGTAAAACGATCTAATCGGGTCTATGTTCGCCCTACCCAAGAAGTTTAATAGTGCATTGCACTCGTCATTTCATGCGCTTTGCGATGCCGCTTAGCCCAATAAGCTATCTGAAATTGGAGCGACGTATATTGAACAAATGTGATAGAATTTCGCTGAATTCTTATATTAACCAAAATATAAAATGATCTAATCGGGTCTCTGATTGCCCTATCATAGAAGTTTAATAGTGCATTTTACTCGCCATTCCACGCGCTTTAAGATGCCGCCTAGCCCAGTACGCTATCTGAAATAGGAGCTACGTAAGTTGAACGAATGTGGCACAATTACGCTGATTTCTTATATTAACCGTAATATAAAATGATCGAATCGGGTCTCTGTTTGCCTTATCCTAGAAGTTTAATAGTGCATTTTACTCGCCATTTCATGCGCTTTGAGATGCCTCTTAGCCCAATACGCTATCTGAAATAGGAGCGACGTAAATTGAACAAATGTGATAGAATTTCGCTGAATTCTTATATTAACCAAAATATAAAATGATCTAATCCGGTCTCTGTTTGCCCTACCCTAGAAGTTTAATAGTGCATTTTACGAGCCATTTCTTGCGCTTTGAGATGCAGCTTAGCCCAATACGCTATCTGAAATAGGAGCGACGTGAATTGAACAAATGTGATAGAATTTCGCTGAATTCTTATATTAACCAAAATATGAAATGATCTTATCGGGTCTCTGATTGCCCTACCCTAGAAGTTTAATAGTGCATTTTACTCGCCCTTTCGTGCGCTGTGAGATGCCGCTTAGCCGAATACGCTATCTGAAATAGGAGCGACGTAAATTGAACAAATGTGATAGAATTACGCTGAATTCTTATATTAACCGTAATATAAAATGATCTAATCGGCTCTCTGATTGCCCTAACCTAGAAGTTTAACAGTGCATTTTACTCGCCACTTCATGCGGTTTGAGATGCCGCTTAGCCCAATACGCTATCTGAAATAGGAGCGACGTAAATTGAAAAACGTGATAGAATTTCCCTGAATTCTTATATTAACCTTAATGTAAAATGATCTAATTGGTTCTCTCTTCGCCCTACCCTAGAAGTTTAATAGTGCCTTCCACTCGTCATTTCATGCGCTTTGAGATGCCGCTTAGCCCAATACGCTATCTGAAATAGGAGCGACGTAAATTGAACAATTGTGATAGAATTTCGCTGGATTCTTATATTAACCAAAATATAAAATGATCTAATCGGGTCTCTGATTGCCCTATCGTAGAAGTTTAATAGTGCATTTCACTCGGCATTCCACGCGCTTTAAGTTGCCGCCTAGCCCAGTACGCTATCTGAAACAGAAGCTACGTAAGTTGAACAAATGTCACAGAATTACGCTGCATTCTTATGTTAACCGTAATATAAAATGATCTAATCGGGTCTCTGTTTGCCTTATCCTAGAAGTTTAATAGTGCATTTTACTCGTCAATCCATGCGCTTTGCGATGCCGCTTAGCCCAATAAGCTATCTGAAATAGGAGCGACGTAAATTGAACAAATGTGATAGAATTTCGCTGAATTCTTATATTAACCAAAATATAAAATGATCTAATCGGGTCTCTGATTGCCCTATCATAGATGTTTAACAGTGCATTTTACTCGCCATTCCACGCGCTTTAAGTTGCCGCCTAGCCCAGCACGCGATCTGAAATAGGAGCGACGTAAATTGAACAAATGTGATAGAATTTCGCTGAATTCTTATATTAACCAAAATATAAAATGATCTAATGGGGTCTCTGTTTGCCTTATCCTAGAAGTTTAATAGTGCATTTTACTCGCCATTTCATGCGCTTTGAGATGCCGCTTAGCCCAATAGGCTATCTGAAATAGGAGCGACGTAAATTGAACAAATGTGATAGAATTTCGCTGAATTCTTATATTAACCAAAATATAAAATGATCTAATGGGGTCTCTGTTTGCCCTACCCTAGAAGTTTAATAGTGCATTTTACTCGCCATTTCTTGCGCTTTGAGATGCCACTTAGCACAAGTCGCTATCTGAAATAGGAGCGATGTAAGTTGAACAAATGTGATAGAATTTCGCTGAATTCTTATATTAACCTTAATGTAAAATGATCTAATCGGGTCTTTGTTCGCCCTACCCAAGAAGTTTAATAGTGCATTTCACTCGTCATTTCATGCGCTTTGCGATGCCGCTTAGCCCAATAAGCTATCTGAAATTGGAGCGACGTATATTGAACAAATGTGATAGAATTTCGCTGGATTCTTATATTAACCAAAATATAAAATGATCTAATCGGGTCTCTGATTGCCCTATCATTGAAGTTTAAGAGTGCATTTTACTCGCCATTCCACGCGCTTTAAGTTGCCGCCTAGCCCAGTACGCTATCTGAAATAGGAGCTACGTAAGTTGAACAAATGTCACAGAATTACGCTGCATTCTTATGTTAACCGTAATATAAAATGATCTAATCAGGTCTCTGTTTGCCTTATCCTAGAAGTTTAAGAGTGCATTTTACTCGCCATTTCATGCGCTTTGAGATGCCGCTTAGCCCAATACGCTATCTGAAATAGGAGCGACGTAAATTGAACAAATGTGATAGAATTTCGCTGAATTCTTATATTAACCTAAATATAAAATGATCTAATCGGGTCTCTGATTGCCCTACCCTAGAAGTTTAATAGTGCATTTTACTCGCCATTTCATGCGCTTTGAGATGCCGCTTAGCCCAATACGCTATCTGAAATTGGAGCGACGTAAATTGAACAAATGTGATAGAATTTCGCTGAATTCTTATATTAACCAAAATATAAAATGATCTAATCGGGTCTCTGATTGCCCTACCCTAGAAGTTTAATAGTGCATTTTACTCGCCATTTCATGCGCTTTGAGATGCCGCTTAGACCAATACGCTATCTGAAATAGGAGCGACGTAAATTAAACAAATGTGATAGAACTTCGCTGAATTCTTATATTAACCATAATATAAAATGATCTAATCGGGTCTCTGATTGCCCTACCCTAGAAGTTTAATAGTGCATTTTACTCACCATTCCACGCGCTTTAAGTTGCCGCCTAGCCCAGTACGCTATCTGAAATAGGAGCTACGTAAGTTGAACAAATGTCACAGAATTACGCTGAATTCTTATATTAACCGTAATATAAAATGATCTAATCGGGTCTCTGTTTGCCTTATCCTAGAAGTTTAATAGTGCATTTTACTCGTCAATTCATGCGCTTTGCGATGCCGCTTAGCCCAATAAGCTATCTGAAATAGGAGCGACGTAAATTGAACAAATGTGATAGAATTTCGCTGAATCCTTATATTAACCAAAATATAAAATGATCTGATCGGGTCTCTGATTGCCCTATCATAGAAGTTTAACAGTGCATTTTACTCTCCATTGCACGCGCTTTAAGTTGCCGCCTAGCCCAGCACTCTATCTGAAATAGGAGCTACGTAAGTTGAACAAATGTCACAGAATTACGCTGAATTCTTATATTAACCGTAATATAAAATGATCTAATCGGGTCTCTGTTTGCCTTATCCTAGAAGTTTAATAGTGCATTTTACTCGCCATTTCATGCGCTTTGAGATGCCGCTTAGCCCAGTACACTATCTGAAATAGGAGCGACGTAAATTGAAAAAATGTGATAGAATTTCCCTGAAATGTTATAGTAAACAAAATATAAAATGATCTATTCGTAACTCTGATTGCCCTATCATAGAAGTTTAGAAGTGCATTTTACTCGCCTTTCCACGCGCTTTAAGATGCCGCCTAGCCCAGTACGCTATCTGAAATAGGAGCGACGTTAGTTGAACAAATGTGATAGAATTACGCTGAATTCTTATATTAACCGTAATATAAAATGATCTATTCGGGTGTCTGTTCGCCCTACCCTAGAAGTTTAATAGTGCATTTCACTCGCCATTCCATGCGCTTTGAGATGCCGCTTAGCCCAATACGCTATCTGAAATAGGAGCGACGTAAATTGAACAAATGTGATAGAATTTCGCTGAATTCTTATATTAACCAAAATATGAGATGGTCTTATCGGGTCTCTGATTGCCCTACCCTAGAAGTTTAATAGTGCATTTTACTCGCCCTTTCGTGCGCTGTGAGATGCCGCTTAGCCCAATACGCTATCTGAAATAGCAGCGACGTAAATTGAACAAATGTGATAGAATTTCGCTGGATTCTTATATTAACCAAAATATAAAATGATCTAATCGGGTATCTGATTGCCCTACCCCAGAAGTTTAATAGTGCATTTTACTCACCATTCCACGCGCTTTAAGTTGCCGCCTAGCCCAGTACGCTATCTGAAATAGGAGCTACGTAAGTTGAACAAATGTCACAGAATTACGCTAAATTCTTATATTAACCGTAATATAAAATGATCTAATCGGGTCTCCGTTTGCCTTATCCTAGAAGTTTAATAGTGCATTTTACTCGCCATTTCATGTGCTTTGAGATGCCGCTTAGCCCAATACGCTATCTGAAATAGGAGCGACGTAAATTGAACAAATGTGATAGAATTTCGCTGAATTCTTATATTAACCAAAATATAAAATGATCTAATGGGGTCTCTGTTTGCCCTACCCTAGAAGTTTAATAGTGCATTTTACTCGCCATTTCTTGCGCTTTGAGATGCCGCTTAGCACAAGTCGCTATCTGAAATAGGAGCGATGTAAATTGAACAAATGTGATAGAATTTCGCTGAATTCTTATATTAACCTTAATGTAAAACGATCTAATCGGGTCTATGTTCGCCCTACCCAAGAAGTTTAATAGTGCATTTCACTCGTCATTTCATGCGCTTTGCGATGCCGCTTAGCCCAATAAGCTATCTGAAATTGGAGCGACGTATATTGAACAAATGTGATAGAATTTCGCTGAATTCTTATATTAACCAAAATATAAAATGATCTAATCGGGTCTCTGATTGCCCTACCCTAGAAGTTTAATAGTGCATTTTACTCACCATTCCACGCGCTTTAAGTTGCCGCCTAGCCCAGTACGCTATCTGAAATAGGAGCTACGTAAGTTGAACAAATGTCACAGAATTACGCTGAATTCTTATATTAACCGTAATATAAAATGATCTAATCGGGTCTCTGTTTGCCTTATCCTAGAAGTTTAATAGTGCATTTTACTCGTCAATTCATGCGCTTTGCGATGCCGCTTAGCCCAATAAGCTATCTGAAATAGGAGCGACGTAAATTGAACAAATGTGATAGAATTTCGCTGAATTCTTATATTAACCAAAATATAAAATGATCTGATCGGGTCTCTGATTGCCCTATCATAGAAGTTTAACAGTGCATTTTACTCGCCATTCCACGCGCTTTAAGTTGCCGCCTAGCCCAGCACGCTATCTGAAATAGGAGCTACGTAAGTTGAACAAATGTCACAGAATTACGCTGAATTCTTATATTAACCGTAATATAAAATGATCTAATCGGGTCTCTGTTTGCCTTATCCTAGAAGTTTAATAGTGCATTTTACTCGCCATTTCATGCGCTTTGAGATGCCGCTTAGCCCAGTACACTATCTGAAATAGGAGCGACGTAAATTGAAAAAATGTGATAGAATTTCCCTGAAATGTTATAGTAAACAAAATATAAAATGATCTATTCGTAACTCTGATTGCCCTATCATAGAAGTTTAGAAGTGCATTTTACTCGCCCTTCCACGCGCTTTAAGATGCCGCCTAGCCCAGTACGCTATCTGAAATAGGAGCGACGTAAATTGAACAAATGTGATAGAATTTCGCTGTATTCTTATATTAACCAAAATATAAAATGATCTAATGGGGTCTCTGTTTGCCCTACCCTAGAAGTTTAATAGTGCATTTTACTCGCCATTTCTTGCGCTTTGAGATGCCACTTAGCACAAGTCGCTATCTGAAATAGGAGCGATGTAAATTGAACAAATGTGATAGAATTTCGCTGAATTCTTATATTAACCTTAATGTAAAATGATCTAATCGGGTCTTTGTTCGCCCTACCCAAGAAGTTTAATAGTGCATTTCACTCGTCATTTCATGCGCTTTGCGATGCCGCTTAGCCCAATAAGCTATCTGAAATTGGAGCGACGTATATTGAACAAATGTGATAGAATTTCGCTGAATTCTTATATTAACCAAAATATAAAATGATCTAATCGGGTCTCTGATTGTCCTATCATAGAAGTTTAAGAGTGCATTTTACTCGCCCTTTCGTGCGCTGTGAGATGCCGCTTAGCCCAATACGCTATCTGAAATAGGAGCGACGTAAATTGAACAAATGTGATAGAATTTCGCTGAATTCTTATATTAACCAAAATATAAAATGATCTAATCGGGTCTCTGATTGCCCTACCCTAGAAGTTTAACAGTGCATTTTACTCGCCATTTCATGCGCTTTGAGATGCCGCTTAGCCCAATACGCTATCTGAAATAGGAGCGACGTAAATTGAACAAATGTGATAGAATTTCGCTGGATTCTTATATTAACCAAAATATAAAATGATCTAATCGGGTCTCTGATTGCCCTATCATAGAAGTTTAAGAGTGCATTTTACTCGCCATTCCACGCGCTTTAAGTTGCCGCCTAGCCCAGTACGCTATCTGAAATAGGAGCTACGTAAGTTGAACAAATGTCACAGAATTACGCTGCATTCTTATGTTAACCGTAATATAAAATGATCTAATCAGGTCTCTGTTTGCCTTATCCTAGAAGTTTAAGAGTGCATTTTACTCGCCATTTCATGCGCTTTGAGATGCCGCTTAGCCCAATACGCTATCTGAAATAGGAGCGACGTAAATTGAACAAATGTGATAGAATTTCGCTGAATTCTTATATTAACCAAAATATAAAATGATCTAATCGGGTCTCTGATTGCCCTACCCTAGAAGTTTAATAGTGCATTTTACTCACCATTTCATGCGCTTTGAGATGCCGCTTAGCCCAATACGCTATCTGAAATTGGAGCGACGTAAATTGAACAAATGTGATAGAATTTCGCTGAATTCTTATATTAACCAAAATATAAAATGATCTAATCGGGTCTCTGATTGCCCTACCCTAGAAGTTTAATAGTGCATTTTACTCGCCATTTCATGCGCTTTGAGATGCCGCTTAGACCAATACGCTATCTGAAATAGGAGCGACGTAAATTAAACAAATGTGATTGAACTTCGCTGAATTCTTATATTAACCATAATATAAAATGATCTAATCGGGTCTCTGATTGCCCTACCCTAGAAGTTTAATAGTGCATTTTACTCACCATTCCACGCGCTTTAAGTTGCCGCCTAGCCCAGTACGCTATCTGAAATAGGAGCTACGTAAGTTGAACAAATGTCACAGAATTACGCTGAATTCTTATATTAACCGTAATATAAAATGATCTAATCGGGTCTCTGTTTGCCTTATCCTAGAAGTTTAATAGTGCATTTTACTCGTCAATTCATGCGCTTTGCGATGCCGCTTAGCCCAATAAGCTATCTGAAATAGGAGCGACGTAAATTGAACAAATGTGATAGAATTTCGCTGAATTCTTATATTAACCAAAATATAAAATGATCTGATCGGGTCTCTGATTGCCCTATCATAGAAGTTTAACAGTGCATTTTACTCGCCATTCCACGCGCTTTAAGTTGCCGCCTAGCCCAGCACGCTATCTGAAATAGGAGCTACGTAAGTTGAACAAATGTCACAGAATTACGCTGAATTCTTATATTAACCGTAATATAAAATGATCTAATCGGGTCTCTGTTTGCCTTATCCTAGAAGTTTAATAGTGCATTTTACTCGTCAATCCATGCGCTTTGCGATGCCGCTTAGCCCAATAAGCTATCTGAAATAGGAGCGACGTAAATTGAACAAATGTGATAGAATTTCGCTGAATTCTTATATTAACCAAAATATAAAATGATCTAATCCGGTCTCTGTTTGCCCTACCCTAGAAGTTTAATAGTGCATTTTACGAGCCATTTCTTGCGCTTTGAGATGCAGCTTAGCCCAATACGCTATCTGAAATAGGAGCTACGTAAGTTGAACGAATGTGGCACAATTACGCTGATTTCTTATATTAACCGTAATATAAAATGATCGAATCGGGTCTCTGTTTGCCTTATCCTAGAAGTTTAATAGTGCATTTTACTCGCCATTTCATGCGCTTTGAGATGCCTCTTAGCCCAATACGCTATCTGAAATAGGAGCGACGTAAATTGAACAAATGTGATAGAATTTCGCTGAATTCTTATATTAACCAAAATATAAAATGATCTAATCCGGTCTCTGTTTGCCCTACCCTAGAAGTTTAATAGTGCATTTTACGAGCCATTTCTTGCGCTTTGAGATGCAGCTTAGCCCAATACGCTATCTGAAATAGGAGCGACGTGAATTGAACAAATGTGATAGAATTTCGCTGAATTCTTATATTAACCAAAATATGAAATGATCTTATCGGGTCTCTGATTGCCCTACCCTAGAAGTTTAATAGTGCATTTTACTCGCCCTTTCGTGCGCTGTGAGATGCCGCTTAGCCGAATACGCTATCTGAAATAGGAGCGACGTAAATTGAACAAATGTGATAGAATTTCGCTGGATTCTTATATTAACCAAAATATAAAATGATCTAATCGGGTCTCTGATTGCCCTATCGTAGAAGTTTAATAGTGCATTTTACTCGGCATTCCACGCGCTTTAAGTTGCCGCCTAGCCCAGTACGCTATCTGAAACAGAAGCTACGTAAGTTGAACAAATGTCACAGAATTACGCTGCATTCTTATGTTAACCGTAATATAAAATGATCTAATCGGGTCTCTGTTTGCCTTATCCTAGAAGTTTAATAGTGCATTTTACTCGTCAATCCATGCGCTTTGCGATGCCGCTTAGCCCAATAAGCTATCTGAAATAGGAGCGACGTAAATTGAACAAATGTGATAGAATTTCGCTGAATTCTTATATTAACCAAAATATAAAATGATCTAATCGGGTCTCTGATTGCCCTATCATAGATGTTTAACAGTGCATTTTACTCGCCATTCCACGCGCTTTAAGTTGCCGCCTAGCCCAGCACGCGATCTGAAATAGGAGCGACGTAAATTGAACAAATGTGATAGAATTTCGCTGAATTCTTATATTAACCAAAATATAAAATGATCTAATGGGGTCTCTGTTTGCCTTATCCTAGAAGTTTAATAGTGCATTTTACTCGCCATTTCATGCGCTTTGAGATGCCGCTTAGCCCAATAGGCTATCTGAAATAGGAGCGACGTAAATTGAACAAATGTGATAGAATTTCGCTGAATTCTTATATTAACCAAAATATAAAATGATCTAATGGGGTCTCTGTTTGCCCTACCCTAGAAGTTTAATAGTGCATTTTACTCGCCATTTCTTGCGCTTTGAGATGCCACTTAGCACAAGTCGCTATCTGAAATAGGAGCGATGTAAGTTGAACAAATGTGATAGAATTTCGCTGAATTCTTATATTAACCTTAATGTAAAATGATCTAATCGGGTCTTTGTTCGCCCTACCCAAGAAGTTTAATAGTGCATTTCACTCGTCATTTCATGCGCTTTGCGATGCCGCTTAGCCCAATAAGCTATCTGAAATTGGAGCGACGTATATTGAACAAATGTGATAGAATTTCGCTGAATTCTTATATTAACCAAAATATAAAATGATCTAATCGGGTCTCTGATTGCCCTATCATAGAAGTTTAAGAGTGCATTTTACTCGCCCTTTCGTGCGCTGTGAGATGCCGCTTAGCCCAATACGCTATCTGAAATAGGAGCGACGTAAATTGAACAAATGTGATAGAATTTCGCTGAATTCTTATATTAACCAAAATATAAAATGATCTAATCGGGTCTCTGATTGCCCTACCCTAGAAGTTTAATAGTGCATTTTACTCGCCATTTCATGCGCTTTGAGATGCCGCTTAGCCCAATACGCTATCTGAAATAGGAGCGACGTAAATTGAACAAATGTGATAGAATTTCGCTGGATTCTTATATTAACCAAAATATAAAATGATCTAATCGGGTCTCTGATTGCCCTATCATTGAAGTTTAAGAGTGCATTTTACTCGCCATTCCACGCGCTTTAAGTTGCCGCCTAGCCCAGTACGCTATCTGAAATAGGAGCTACGTAAGTTGAACAAATGTCACAGAATTACGCTGCATTCTTATGTTAACCGTAATATAAAATGATCTAATCAGGTCTCTGTTTGCCTTATCCTAGAAGTTTAAGAGTGCATTTTACTCGCCATTTCATGCGCTTTGAGATGCCGCTTAGCCCAATACGCTATCTGAAATAGGAGCGACGTAAATTGAACAAATGTGATAGAATTTCGCTGAATTCTTATATTAACCTAAATATAAAATGATCTAATCGGGTCTCTGATTGCCCTACCCTAGAAGTTTAATAGTGCATTTTACTCACCATTTCATGCGCTTTGAGATGCCGCTTAGCCCAATACGCTATCTGAAATTGGAGCGACGTAAATTGAACAAATGTGATAGAATTTCGCTGAATTCTTATATTAACCAAAATATAAAATGATCTAATCGGGTCTCTGATTGCCCTACCCTAGAAGTTTAATAGTGCATTTTACTCGCCATTTCATGCGCTTTGAGATGCCGCTTAGACCAATACGCTATCTGAAATAGGAGCGACGTAAATTAAACAAATGTGATAGAACTTCGCTGAATTCTTATATTAACCATAATATAAAATGATCTAATCGGGTCTCTGATTGCCCTACCCTAGAAGTTTAATAGTGCATTTTACTCACCATTCCACGCGCTTTAAGTTGCCGCCTAGCCCAGTACGCTATCTGAAATAGGAGCTACGTAAGTTGAACAAATGTCACAGAATTACGCTGAATTCTTATATTAACCGTAATATAAAATGATCTAATCGGGTCTCTGTTTGCCTTATCCTAGAAGTTTAATAGTGCATTTTACTCGTCAATTCATGCGCTTTGCGATGCCGCTTAGCCCAATAAGCTATCTGAAATAGGAGCGACGTAAATTGAACAAATGTGATAGAATTTCGCTGAATCCTTATATTAACCAAAATATAAAATGATCTGATCGGGTCTCTGATTGCCCTATCATAGAAGTTTAACAGTGCATTTTACTCGCCATTGCACGCGCTTTAAGTTGCCGCCTAGCCCAGCACTCTATCTGAAATAGGAGCTACGTAAGTTGAACAAATGTCACAGAATTACGCTGAATTCTTATATTAACCGTAATATAAAATGATCTAATCGGGTCTCTGTTTGCCTTATCCTAGAAGTTTAATAGTGCATTTTACTCGCCATTTCATGCGCTTTGAGATGCCGCTTAGCCCAGTACACTATCTGAAATAGGAGCGACGTAAATTGAAAAAATGTGATAGAATTTCCCTGAAATGTTATAGTAAACAAAATATAAAATGATCTATTCGTAACTCTGATTGCCCTATCATAGAAGTTTAGAAGTGCATTTTACTCGCCTTTCCACGCGCTTTAAGATGCCGCCTAGCCCAGTACGCTATCTGAAATAGGAGCGACGTTAGTTGAACAAATGTGATAGAATTACGCTGAATTCTTATATTAACCGTAATATAAAATGATCTATTCGGGTGTCTGTTCGCCCTACCCTAGAAGTTTAATAGTGCATTTCACTCGCCATTCCATGCGCTTTGAGATGCCGCTTAGCCCACTACGCTATCTGAAATAGGAGCGACGTAAATTGAACAAATGTGATAGAATTTCGCTGAATTCTTATATTAACCAAAATATGAGATGATCTTATCGGGTCTCTGATTGCCCTACCCTAGAAGTTTAATAGTGCATTTTACTCGCCCTTTCGTGCGCTGTGAGATGCCGCTTAGCCCAATACGCTATCTGAAATAGCAGCGACGTAAATTGAACAAATGTGATAGAATTTCGCTGGATTCTTATATTAACCAAAATATAAAATGATCTAATCGGGTATCTGATTGCCCTACCCCAGAAGTTTAATAGTGCATTTTACTCACCATTCCACGCGCTTTAAGTTGCCGCCTAGCCCAGTACGCTATCTGAAATAGGAGCTACGTAAGTTGAACAAATGTCACAGAATTACGCTGAATTCTTATATTAACCGTAATATAAAATGATCTAATCGGGTCTCCGTTTGCCTTATCCTAGAAGTTTAATAGTGCATTTTACTCGCCATTTCATGTGCTTTGAGATGCCGCTTAGCCCAATACGCTATCTGAAATAGGAGCGACGTAAATTGAACAAATGTGATAGAATTTCGCTGAATTCTTATATTAACCAAAATATAAAATGATCTAATGGGGTCTCTGTTTGCCCTACCCTAGAAGTTTAATAGTGCATTTTACTCGCCATTTCTTGCGCTTTGAGATGCCGCTTAGCACAAGTCGCTATCTGAAATAGGAGCGATGTAAATTGAACAAATGTGATAGAATTTCGCTGAATTCTTATATTAACCTTAATGTAAAACGATCTAATCGGGTCTATGTTCGCCCTACCCAAGAAGTTTAATAGTGCATTTCACTCGTCATTTCATGCGCTTTGCGATGCCGCTTAGCCCAATAAGCTATCTGAAATTGGAGCGACGTATATTGAACAAATGTGATAGAATTTCGCTGAATTCTTATATTAACCAAAATATAAAATGATCTAATCGGGTCTCTGATTGCCCTACCCTAGAAGTTTAATAGTGCATTTTACTCACCATTCCACGCGCTTTAAGTTGCCGCCTAGCCCAGTACGCTATCTGAAATAGGAGCTACGTAAGTTGAACAAATGTCACAGAATTACGCTGAATTCTTATATTAACCGTAATATAAAATGATCTAATCGGGTCTCTGTTTGCCTTATCCTAGAAGTTTAATAGTGCATTTTACTCGTCAATTCATGCGCTTTGCGATGCCGCTTAGCCCAATAAGCTATCTGAAATAGGAGCGACGTAAATTGAACAAATGTGATAGAATTTCGCTGAATTCTTATATTAACCAAAATATAAAATGATCTGATCGGGTCTCTGATTGCCCTATCATAGAAGTTTAACAGTGCATTTTACTCGCCATTCCACGCGCTTTAAGTTGCCGCCTAGCCCAGCACGCTATCTGAAATAGGAGCTACGTAAGTTGAACAAATGTCACAGAATTACGCTGAATTCTTATATTAACCGTAATATAAAATGATCTAATCGGGTCTCTGTTTGCCTTATCCTAGAAGTTTAATAGTGCATTTTACTCGCCATTTCATGCGCTTTGAGATGCCGCTTAGCCCAGTACACTATCTGAAATAGGAGCGACGTAAATTGAAAAAATGTGATAGAATTTCCCTGAAATGTTATAGTAAACAAAATATAAAATGATCTATTCGTAACTCTGATTGCCCTATCATAGAAGTTTAGAAGTGCATTTTACTCGCCCTTCCACGCGCTTTAAGATGCCGCCTAGCCCAGTACGCTATCTGAAATAGGAGCGACGTAAATTGAACAAATGTGATAGAATTTCGCTGTATTCTTATATTAACCAAAATATAAAATGATCTAATGGGGTCTCTGTTTGCCCTACCCTAGAAGTTTAATAGTGCATTTTACTCGCCATTTCTTGCGCTTTGAGATGCCACTTAGCACAAGTCGCTATCTGAAATAGGAGCGATGTAAATTGAACAAATGTGATAGAATTTCGCTGAATTCTTATATTAACCTTAATGTAAAACGATCTAATCGGGTCTATGTTCGCCCTACCCAAGAAGTTTAATAGTGCATTGCACTCGTCATTTCATGCGCTTTGCGATGCCGCTTAGCCCAATAAGCTATCTGAAATTGGAGCGACGTATATTGAACAAATGTGATAGAATTTCGCTGAATTCTTATATTAACCAAAATATAAAATGATCTAATCGGGTCTCTGATTGCCCTATCATAGAAGTTTAATAGTGCATTTTACTCGCCATTCCACGCGCTTTAAGATGCCGCCTAGCCCAGTACGCTATCTGAAATAGGAGCTACGTAAGTTGAACGAATGTGGCACAATTACGCTGATTTCTTATATTAACCGTAATATAAAATGATCTAATCGGGTCTCTGTTTGCCTTATCCTAGAAGTTTAATAGTGCATTTTACTCGCCATTTCATGCGCTTTGAGATGCCTCTTAGCCCAATACGCTATCTGAAATAGGAGCGACGTAAATTGAACAAATGTGATAGAATTTCGCTGAATTCTTATATTAACCAAAATATAAAATGATCTAATCCGGTCTCTGTTTGCCCTACCCTAGAAGTTTAATAGTGCATTTTACGAGCCATTTCTTGCGCTTTGAGATGCAGCTTAGCCCAATACGCTATCTGAAATAGGAGCGACGTGAATTGAACAAATGTGATAGAATTTCGCTGAATTCTTATATTAACCAAAATATGAAATGATCTTATCGGGTCTCTGATTGCCCTACCCTAGAAGTTTAATAGTGCATTTTACTCGCCCTTTCGTGCGCTGTGAGATGCCGCTTAGCCCAATACGCTATCTGAAATAGGAGCGACGTAAATTGAACAAATGTGATAGAATTTCGCTGGATTCTTATATTAACCAAAATATAAAATGATCTAATCGGGTCTCTGATTGCCCTATCGTAGAAGTTTAATAGTGCATTTTACTCGGCATTCCACGCGCTTTAAGTTGCCGCCTAGGCCAGTACGCTATCTGAAACAGAAGCTACGTAAGTTGAACAAATGTCACAGAATTACGCTGCATTCTTATGTTAACCGTAATATAAAATGATCTAATCGGGTCTCTGTTTGCCTTATCCTAGAAGTTTAAGAGTGCATTTTACTCGCCATTTCATGCGCTTTGAGATGCCGCTTAGCCCAATACGCTATCTGAAATAGGAGCGTCGTAAATTAAACAAATGTGATAGAACTTCGCTGAATTCTTATATTAACCATAATATAAAATGATCTAATCGGGTCTCTGATTGCCCTACCCTAGAAGTTTAATAGTGCATTTTACTCACCATTCCACGCGCTTTAAGTTGCCGCCTAGCCCAGTACGCTATCTGAAATAGGAGCTACGTCAGTTGAACAAATGTCACAGAATTACGCTGAATTCTTATATTAACCGTAATATAAAATGATCTAATCGGGTCTCTGTTTGCCTTATCCTAGAAGTTTAATAGTGCATTTTACTCGTCAATCCATGCGCTTTGCGATGCCGCTTAGCCCAATAAGCTATCTGAAATAGGAGCGACGTAAATTGAACAAATGTGATAGAATTTCGCTGAATTCTTATATTAACCAAAATATAAAATGATCTAATCGGGTCTCTGATTGCCCTATCATAGATGTTTAACAGTGCATTTTACTCGCCATTCCACGCGCTTTAAGTTGCCGCCTAGCCCAGCACGCGATCTGAAATAGGAGCGACGTAAATTGAACAAATGTGATAGAATTTCGCTGAATTCTTATATTAACCAAAATATAAAATGATCTAATGGGGTCTCTGTTTGCCTTATCCTAGAAGGTTAATAGTGCATTTTACTCGCCATTTCATGCGCTTTGAGATGCCGCTTAGCCCAATAGGCTATCTGAAATAGGAGCGACGTAAATTGAACAAATGTGATAGAATTTCGCTGAATTCTTATATTAACCAAAATATAAAATGATCTAATGGGGTCTCTGTTTGCCCTACCCTAGAAGTTTAATAGTGCATTTTACTCGCCATTTCTTGCGCTTTGAGATGCCACTTAGCACAAGTCGCTATCTGAAATAGGAGCGATGTAAGTTGAACAAATGTGATAGAATTTCGCTGAATTCTTATATTAACCTTAATGTAAAATGATCTAATCGGGTCTTTGTTCGCCCTACCCAAGAAGTTTAATAGTGCATTTCACTCGTCATTTCATGCGCTTTGCGATGCCGCTTAGCCCAATAAGCTATCTGAAATTGGAGCGACGTATATTGAACAAATGTGATAGAATTTCGCTGAATTCTTATATTAACCAAAATATAAAATGATCTAATCGGGTCTCTGATTGCCCTATCATAGAAGTTTAAGAGTGCATTTTACTCGCCCTTTCGTGCGCTGTGAGATGCCGCTTAGCCCAATACGCTATCTGAAATAGGAGCGACGTAAATTGAACAAATGTGATAGAATTTCGCTGAATTCTTATATTAACCAAAATATAAAATGATCTAATCGGGTCTCTGATTGCCCTACCCTAGAAGTTTAATAGTGCATTTTACTCGCCATTTCATGCGCTTTGAGATGCCGCTTAGCACAATACGCTATCTGAAATAGGAGCGACGTAAATTGAACAAATGTGATAGAATTTCGCTGGATTCTTATATTAACCAAAATATAAAATGATCTAATCGGGTCTCTGATTGCCCTATCATTGAAGTTTAAGAGTGCATTTTACTCGCCATTCCACGCGCTTTAAGTTGCCGCCTAGCCCAGTACGCTATCTGAAATAGGAGCTACGTAAGTTGAACAAATGTCACAGAATTACGCTGCATTCTTATGTTAACCGTAATATAAAATGATCTAATCAGGTCTCTGTTTGCCTTATCCTAGAAGTTTAAGAGTGCATTTTACTCGCCATTTCATGCGCTTTGAGATGCCGCTTAGCCCAATACGCTATCTGAAATAGGAGCGACGTAAATTGAACAAATGTGATAGAATTTCGCTGAATTCTTATATTAACCTAAATATAAAATGATCTAATCGGGTCTCTGATTGCCCTACCCTAGAAGTTTAATAGTGCATTTTACTCACCATTTCATGCGCTTTGAGATGCCGCTTAGCCCAATACGCTATCTGAAATTGGAGCGACGTAAATTGAACAAATGTGATAGAATTTCGCTGAATTCTTATATTAACCAAAATATAAAATGATCTAATCGGGTCTCTGATTGCCCTACCCTAGAAGTTTAATAGTGCATTTTACTCGCCATTTCATGCGCTTTGAGATGCCGCTTAGACCAATACGCTATCTGAAATAGGAGCGACGTAAATTAAACAAATGTGATAGAACTTCGCTGAATTCTTATATTAACCATAATATAAAATGATCTAATCGGGTCTCTGATTGCCCTACCCTAGAAGTTTAATAGTGCATTTTACTCACCATTCCACGCGCTTTAAGTTGCCGCCTAGCCCAGTACGCTATCTGAAATAGGAGCTACGTAAGTTGAACAAATGTCACAGAATTACGCTGAATTCTTATATTAACCGTAATATAAAATGATCTAATCGGGTCTCTGTTTGCCTTATCCTAGAAGTTTAATAGTGCATTTTACTCGTCAATTCATGCGCTTTGCGATGCCGCTTAGCCCAATAAGCTATCTGAAATAGGAGCGACGTAAATTGAACAAATGTGATAGAATTTCGCTGAATCCTTATATTAACCAAAATATAAAATGATCTGATCGGGTCTCTGATTGCCCTATCATAGAAGTTTAACAGTGCATTTTACTCGCCATTGCACGCGCTTTAAGTTGCCGCCTAGCCCAGCACTCTATCTGAAATAGGAGCTACGTAAGTTGAACAAATGTCACAGAATTACGCTGAATTCTTATATTAACCGTAATATAAAATGATCTAATCGGGTCTCTGTTTGCCTTATCCTAGAAGTTTAATAGTGCATTTTACTCGCCATTTCATGCGCTTTGAGATGCCGCTTAGCCCAGTACACTATCTGAAATAGGAGCGACGTAAATTGAAAAAATGTGATAGAATTTCCCTGAAATGTTATAGTAAACAAAATATAAAATGATCTATTCGTAACTCTGATTGCCCTATCATAGAAGTTTAGAAGTGCATTTTACTCGCCCTTCCACGCGCTTTAAGATGCCGCCTAGCCCAGTACGCTATCTGAAATAGGAGCGACGTTAGTTGAACAAATGTGATAGAATTACGCTGAATTCTTATATTAACCGTAATATAAAATGATCTATCCGGGTGTCTGTTCGCCCTACCCTAGAAGTTTAATAGTGCATTTCACTCGCCATTCCATGCGCTTTGAGATGCCGCTTAGCCCAATACGCTATCTGAAATAGGAGCGACGTTAATTGAACAAATGTGATAGAATTTCGCTGAATTCTTATATTATCCAAAATATGAAATGATCTTATCGGGTCTCTGATTGCCCTACCCTAGAAGTTTAATAGTGCATTTTACTCGCCATTTCATGCGCTTTGAGATGCCGCTTAGCCCAATACGCTATCTGAAATAGGAGCGACGTAAATTGAACAAATGTGATAGAATTTCACTGAATTCTTATATTAACCAAAATATAAAATGATCTAATCGGGTCTCTGATTGCCCTATCATAGAAGTTTAATAGTGCATTTTACTCGCCATTCCACGCGCTTTAAGATGCCGCCTAGCCCAGTACGCTATCTGAAATAGGAGCTACGTAAGTTGAACGAATGTGGCACAATTACGCTGATTTCTTATATTAACTGTAATATAAAATGATCTAATCGGGTCTCTGTTTGCCTTATCTTAGAAGTTTAATAGTGCATTTTACTCGCCATTTCATGCGCTTTGAGATGCCTCTTAGCCCAATACGCTATCTGAAATAGGAGCGACGTAAATTGAACAAATGTGATAGAATTTCGCTGAATTCTTATATTAACCAAAATATAAAATGATCTAATCCGGTCTCTGTTTGCCCTACCCTAGAAGTTTAATAGTGCATTTTACGAGCCATTTCTTGCGCTTTGAGATGCAGCTTAGCCCAATACGCTATCTGAAATAGGAGCGACGTGAATTGAACAAATGTGATAGAATTTCGCTGAATTCTTATATTAACCAAAATATGAAATGATCTTATCGGGTCTCTGATTGCCCTACCCTAGAAGTTTAATAGTGCATTTTACTCGCCCTTTCGTGCGCTGTGAGATGCCGCTTAGCCCAATACGCTATCTGAAATAGGAGCGACGTAAATTGAACAAATGTGATAGAATTTCGCTGGATTCTTATATTAACCAAAATATAAAATGATCTAATCGGGTCTCTGATTGCCCTATCGTAGAAGTTTAATAGTGCATTTTACTCGGCATTCCACGCGCTTTAAGTTGCCGCCTAGCCCAGTACGCTATCTGAAATAGAAGCTACGTAAGTTGAACAAATGTCACAGAATTACGCTGCATTCTTATGTTAACCGTAATATAAAATGATCTAATCGGGTCTCTGTTTGCCTTATCCTAGAAGTTTAAGAGTGCATTTTACTCGCCATTTCATGCGCTTTGAGATGCCGCTTAGCCCAATACGCTATCTGAAATAGGAGCGTCGTAAATTAAACAAATGTGATAGAACTTCGCTGAATTCTTATATTAACCATAATATAAAATGATCTAATCGGGTCTCTGATTGCCCTACCCTAGAAGTTTAATAGTGCATTTTACTCACCATTCCACGCGCTTTAAGTTGCCGCCTAGCCCAGTACGCTATCTGAAATAGGAGCTACGTAAGTTGAACAAATGTCACAGAATTACGCTGAATTCTTATATTAACCGTAATATAAAATGATCTAATCGGGTCTCTGTTTGCCTTATCCTTGAAGTTTAATAGTGCATTTTACTCGTCAATCCATGCGCTTTGCGATGCCGCTTAGCCCAATAAGCTATCTGAAATAGGAGCGACGTAAATTGAACAAATGTGATAGAATTTCGCTGAATTCTTATATTAACCAAAATATAAAATGATCTAATCGGGTCTCTGATTGCCCTATCATAGATGTTTAACAGTGCATTTTACTCGCCATTCCACGCGCTTTAAGTTGCCGCCTAGCCCAGCACGCTATCTGAAATAGGAGCTACGTAAGTTGAACAAATGTCACAGAATTACACCGAATTCTTATATTAACCGTAATATAAAATGATCTAGGCGGGTCTCCGTTTGCCTTATCCTAGAAGTTTAATAGTGCATTTTACTCGCCATTTCATGCGCTTTGAGATGCCGCTTAGCCCAATACGCTATCTGAAATAGGAGCGACGTAAATTGAACAAATGTGATAGAATTTCGCTGGATTCTTATATTAACCAAAATATAATATGATCTAATCGGGTCTCTGATTGCCCTATCATTGAAGTTTAAGAGTGCATTTTACTCGCCATTCCACGCGCTTTAAGTTGCCGCCTAGCCCAGTACGCTATCTGAAATAGGAGCTACGTAAGTTGAACAAATGTCACAGAATTACGCTGCATTCTTATGTTAACCGTAATATAAAATGATCTAATCAGGTCTCTGTTTGCCTTATCCTAGAAGTTTAAGAGTGAATTTTACTCGCCATTTCATGCGCTTTGAGATGCCGCTTAGCCCAATACGCTATCTGAAATAGGAGCGACGTAAATTGAACAAATGTGATAGAATTTCGCTGAATTCTTATATTAACCTAAATATAAAATGATCTAATCGGGTCTCTGATTGCCCTACCCTAGAAGTTTAATAGTGCATTTTACTCACCATTTCATGCGCTTTGAGATCCCGCTTAGCCCAATACGCTATCTGAAATTGGAGCGACGTAAATTGAACAAATGTGATAGAATTTCGCTGAATTCTTATATTAACCAAAATATAAAATGATCTAATCGGGTCTCTGATTGCCCTACCCTAGAAGTTTAATAGTGCATTTTACTCGCCATTTCATGCGCTTTGAGATGCCGCTTAGACCAATACGCTATCTGAAATAGGAGCGACGTAAATTAAACAAATGTGATAGAACTTCGCTGAATTCTTATATTAACCATAATATAAAATGATCTAATCGGGTCTCTGATTGCCCTACCCTAGAAGTTTAATAGTGCATTTTACTCACCATTCCACGCGCTTTAAGTTGCCGCCTAGCCCAGTACGCTATCTGAAATAGGAGCTACGTAAGTTGAACAAATGTCACAGAATTACGCTGAATTCTTATATTAACCGTAATATAAAATGATCTAATCGGGTCTCTGTTTGCCTTATCCTAGAAGTTTAATAGTGCATTTTACTCGTCAATTCATGCGCTTTGCGATGCCGCTTAGCCCAATAAGCTATCTGAAATAGGAGCGACGTAAATTGAACAAATGTGATAGAATTTCGCTGAATCCTTATATTAACCAAAATATAAAATGATCTGATCGGGTCTCTGATTGCCCTATCATAGAAGTTTAACAGTGCATTTTACTCGCCATTCCACGCGCTTTAAGTTGCCGCCTAGCCCAGCACTCTATCTGAAATAGGAGCTACGTAAGTTGAACAAATGTCACAGAATTACGCTGAATTCTTATATTAACCGTAATATAAAATGATCTAATCGGGTCTCTGTTTGCCTTATCCTAGAAGTTTAATAGTGCATTTTACTCGCCATTTCATGCGCTTTGAGATGCCGCTTAGCCCAGTACACTATCTGAAATAGGAGCGACGTAAATTGAAAAAATGTGATAGAATTTCCCTGAAATGTTATAGTAAACAAAATATAAAATGATCTATTCGTAACTCTGATTGCCCTATCATAGAAGTTTAGAAGTGCATTTTACTCGCCCTTCCACGCGCTTTAAGATGCCGCCTAGCCCAGTACGCTATCTGAAATAGGAGCGACGTTAGTTGAACAAATGTGATAGAATTACGCTGAATTCTTATATTAACCGTAATATAAAATGATCTATTCGGGTGTCTGTTCGCCCTACCCTAGAAGTTTAATAGTGCATTTCACTCGCCATTCCATGCGCTTTGAGATGCCGCTTAGCCCAATACGCTATCTGAAATAGGAGCGACGTAAATTGAACAAATGTGATAGAATTTCGCTGAATTCTTATATTAACCAAAATATGAGATGGTCTTATCGGGTCTCTGATTGCCCTACCCTAGAAGTTTAATAGTGCATTTTACTCGCCCTTTCGTGCGCTGTGAGATGCCGCTTAGCCCAATACGCTATCTGAAATAGCAGCGACGTAAATTGAACAAATGTGATAGAATTTCGCTGGATTCTTATATTAACCAAAATATAAAATGATCTAATCGGGTATCTGATTGCCCTACCCCAGAAGTTTAATAGTGCATTTTACTCACCATTCCACGCGCTTTAAGTTGCCGCCTAGCCCAGTACGCTATCTGAAATAGGAGCTACGTAAGTTGAACAAATGTCACAGAATTACGCTGAATTCTTATATTAACCGTAATATAAAATGATCTAATCGGGTCTCCGTTTGCCTTATCCTAGAAGTTTAATAGTGCATTTTACTCGCCATTTCATGTGCTTTGAGATGCCGCTTAGCCCAATACGCTATCTGAAATAGGAGCGACGTAAATTGAACAAATGTGATAGAATTTCGCTGAATTCTTATATTAACCAAAATATAAAATGATCTAATGGGGTCTCTGTTTGCCCTACCCTAGAAGTTTAATAGTGCATTTTACTCGCCATTTCTTGCGCTTTGAGATGCCGCTTAGCACAAGTCGCTATCTGAAATAGGAGCGATGTAAATTGAACAAATGTGATAGAATTTCGCTGAATTCTTATATTAACCTTAATGTAAAACGATCTAATCGGGTCTATGTTCGCCCTACCCAAGAAGTTTAATAGTGCATTTCACTCGTCATTTCATGCGCTTTGCGATGCCGCTTAGCCCAATAAGCTATCTGAAATTGGAGCGACGTATATTGAACAAATGTGACAGAATTTCGCTGAATTCTTATATTAACCAAAATATAAAATGATCTAATCGGGTCTCTGATTGCCCTATCATAGAAGTTTAATAGTGCATTTTACTCGCCATTCCACGCGCTTTAAGATGCCGCCTAGCCCAGTACGCTATCTGAAATAGGAGCTACGTAAGTTGAACGAATGTGGCACAATTACGCTGATTTCTTATATTAACTGTAATATAAAATGATCTAATCGGGTCTCTGTTTGCCTTATCCTAGAAGTTTAATAGTGCATTTTACTCGCCATTTCATGCGCTTTGAGATGCCTCTTAGCCCAATACGCTATCTGAAATAGGAGCGACGTAAATTGAACAAATGTGATAGAATTTCCCTGAAATGTTATAGTAAACAAAATATAAAATGATCTATTCGTAACTCTGATTGCCCTATCATAGAAGTTTAGAAGTGCATTTTACTCGCCCTTCCATGCGCTTTAAGATGCCGCCTAGCCCAGTACGCTATCTGAAATAGGAGCGACGTTAGTTGAACAAATGTGATAGAATTACGCTGAATTCTTATATTAACCGTAATATAAAATGATCTATTCGGGTGTCTGTTCGCCCTACCCTAGAAGTTTAATAGTGCATTTCACTCGCCATTCCATGCGCTTTGAGATGCCGCTTAGCCCAATACGCTATCTGAAATAGGAGCGACGTTAATTGAACAGATGTGATAGAATTTCGCTGAATTCTTATATTATCCAAAATATGAAATGATCTTATCGGGTCTCTGATTGCCCTACCCTAGAAGTTTAATAGTGCATTTTACTCGCCCTTTCGTGCGCTGTGAGATGCCGCTTAGCCCAATACGCTATCTGAAATAGGAGCGACGTAAATTGAACAAATGTGATAGAATTTCGCTGGATTCTTATATTAACCAAAATATAAAATGATCTAATCGGGTCTCTGATTGCCCTATCATAGAAGTTTAATATTGCATTTTACTCGCCATTCCACGCGCTTTAAGTTGCCGCCTAGCCCAGTACGCTATCTGAAATAGGAGCTACGTAAGTTGAACAAATGTCACAGAATTACGCTGAATTCTTATGTTAACCGTAATATAAAATGATCTAATCGGGTCTCTGTTTGCCTTATCCTAGAAGTTTAATAGTGCATTTTACTCGCCATTTCATGCGCTTTGAGATGCCGCTTAGCCCAATACGCTATCTGAAATAGGAGCGACGTAAATTGAACAAATGTGATAGAATTTCACTGAATTCTTATATTAACCAAAATATAAAATGATCTAATCGGGTCTCTGATTGCCCTATCATAGAAGTTTAATAGTGCATTTTACTCGCCATTCCACGCGCTTTAAGATGCCGCCTAGCCCAGTACGCTATCTGAAATAGGAGCTACGTAAGTTGAACGAATGTGGCACAATTACGCTGATTTCTTATATTAACTGTAATATAAAATGATCTAATCGGGTCTCTGTTTGCCTTATCCTAGAAGTTTAATAGTGCATTTTACTCGCCATTTCATGCGCTTTGAGATGCCTCTTAGCCCAATACGCTATCTGAAATAGGAGCGACGTAAATTGAACAAATGTGATAGAATTTCGCTGAATTCTTATATTAACCAAAATATAAAATGATCTAATCCGGTCTCTGTTTGCCCTACCCTAGAAGTTTAATAGTGCATTTTACGAGCCATTTCTTGCGCTTTGAGATGCAGCTTAGCCCAATACGCTATCTGAAATAGGAGCGACGTGAATTGAACAAATGTGATAGAATTTCGCTAAATTCTTATATTAACCAAAATATGAAATGATCTTATCGGGTCTCTGATTGCCCTACCCTAGAAGTTTAATAGTGCATTTTACTCGCCCTTTCGTGCGCTGTGAGATGCCGCTTAGCCCAATACGCTATCTGAAATAGGAGCGACGTAAATTGAACAAATGTGATAGAATTTCGCTGGATTCTTATATTAACCAAAATATAAAATGATCTAATCGGGTCTCTGATTGCCCTATCGTAGAAGTTTAATAGTGCATTTTACTCGGCATTCCACGCGCTTTAAGTTGCCGCCTAGCCCAGTACGCTATCTGAAATAGAAGCTACGTAAGTTGAACAAATGTCACAGAATTACGCTGCATTCTTATGTTAACCGTAATATAAAATGATCTAATCGGGTCTCTGTTTGCCTTATCCTAGAAGTTTAAGAGTGCATTTTACTCGCCATTTCATGCGCTTTGAGATGCCGCTTAGCCCAATACGCTATCTGAAATAGGAGCGTCGTAAATTAAACAAATGTGATAGAACTTCGCTGAATTCTTATATTAACCATAATATAAAATGATCTAATCGGGTCTCTGATTGCCCTACCCTAGAAGTTTAATAGTGCATTTTACTCACCATTCCACGCGCTTTAAGTTGCCGCCTAGCCCAGTACGCTATCTGAAATAGGAGCTACGTAAGTTGAACAAATGTCACAGAATTACGCTGAATTCTTATATTAACCGTAATATAAAATGATCTAATTGGGTCTCTGTTTGCCTTATCCTTGAAGTTTAATAGTGCATTTTACTCGTCAATCCATGCGCTTTGCGATGCCGCTTAGCCCAATAAGCTATCTGAAATAGGAGCGACGTAAATTGAACAAATGTGATAGAATTTCGCTGAATTCTTATATTAACCAAAATATAAAATGATCTAATCGGGTCTCTGATTGCCCTATCATAGATGTTTAACAGTGCATTTTACTCGCCATTCCACGCGCTTTAAGTTGCCGCCTAGCCCAGCACGCTATCTGAAATAGGAGCTACGTAAGTTGAACAAATGTCACAGAATTACGCCGAATTCTTATATTTTCCGTAATATAAAATGATCTAAGCGGGTCTCCGTTTGCCTTATCCTAGAAGTTTAATAGTGCATTTTACTCGCCATTTCATGCGCTTTGAGATGCCGCTTAGCCCAATACGCTATCTGAAATAGGAGCGACGTAAATTGAACAAATGTGATAGAATTTCGCTGAATTCTTATATTAACCAAAATATAAAATGATCTAATGGGGTCTCTGTTTGCCCTACCCTAGAAGTTTAATAGTGCATTTTACTCGCCATTTCTTGCGCTTTGAGATGCCACTTAGCACAAGTCGCTATCTGAAATAGGAGCGATGTAAGTTGAACAAATGTGATAGAATTTCGCTGAATTCTTATATTAACCTTAATGTAAAATGATCTAATCGGGTCTTTGTTCGCCCTACCCAAGAAGTTTAATAGTGCATTTCACTCGTCATTTCATGCGCTTTGCGATGCCGCTTAGCCCAATAAGCTATCTGAAATTGGAGCGACGTATATTGAACAAATGTGATAGAATTTCGCTGAATTCTTATATTAACCAAAATATAAAATGATCTGATCGGGTCTCTGATTGCCCTATCATAGAAGTTTAACAGTGCATTTTACTCGCCATTCCACGCGCTTTAAGTTGCCGCCTAGCCCAGCACGCTATCTGAAATAGGAGCTACGTAAGTTGAACAAATGTCACAGAATTACGCTGAATTCTTATGTTAACCGTAATATAAAATGATCTAATCGGGTCTCTGTTTGCCTTATCCTAGAAGTTTAATAGTGCATTTTACTCGCCATTTCATGCGCTTTGAGATGCCGCTTAGCCCAATACGCTATCTGAAATAGGAGCGACGTAAATTGAACAAATGTGATAGAATTACGCTGAATTCTTATATTAACCGTAATATAAAATGATCTATTCGGGTGTCTGTTCGCCCTACCCTAGAAGTTTAATAGTGCATTTCACTCGCCATTCCATGCGCTTTGAGATGCCGCTTAGCCCAATACGCTATCTGAAATAGGAGCGACGTTAATTGAACAAATGTGATAGAATTTCGCTGAATTCTTATATTATCCAAAATATGAAATGATCTTATCGGGTCTCTGATTGCCCTACCCTAGAAGTTTAATAGTGCATTTTACTCGCCCTTTCGTGCGCTGTGAGATGCCGCTTAGCCCAATACGCTATCTGAAATAGGAGCGACGTAAATTGAACAAATGTGATAGAATTTCGCTGGATTCTTATATTAACCAAAATATAAAATGATCTAATCGGGTCTCTGATTGCCGTATCATAGAAGTTTAATAGTGCATTTTACTCGCCATTCCACGCGCTTTAAGTTGCCGCCTAGCCCAGTACGCTATCTGAAATAGGAGCTACGTAAGTTGAACAAATGTCACAGAATTACGCTGAATTCTTATGTTAACCGTAATATAAAATGATCTAATCGGGTCTCTGTTTGCCTTATCCTAGAAGTTTAATAGTGCATTTTACTCGCCATTTCATGCGCTTTGAGATGCCGCTTAGCCCAATACGCTATCTGAAATAGGAGCGACGTAAATTGAACAAATGTGATAGAATTTCACTGAATTCTTATATTAACCAAAATATAAAATGATCTAATCGGGTCTCTGATTGCCCTATCATAGAAGTTTAACAGAGCATTTTACTCGCCATTTCATGCGCTTTGAGATGCCGCTTAGACCAATACGCTATCTGAAATAGGAGCGACGTTAATTAAACAAATGTGATAGAACTTCGCTGAATTCTTATATTAACCATAATATAAAATGATCTAATCGGGTCTCTGATTGCCCTACCCTAGAAGTTTAATAGTGCATTTTACTCACCATTCCACGCGCTTTAAGTTGCCGCCTAGCCCAGTACGCTATCTGAAATAGGAGCGACGTAAATTGAACAAATGTGATAGAATTTCGCTGAATTCTTATATTAACCAAAATATGAAATGATCTTATCGGGTCTCTGATTGCCCTACCCTAGAAGTTTAATAGTGCATTTTACTCGCCCTTTCGTGCGCCGTGAGATGCCGCTTAGCCCAATACGCTATCTGAAATAGGAGCGACGTAAATTGAACAAATGTGATAGAATTTCGCTGGATTCTTATATTAACCAAAATATAAAATGATCTAATCGGGTCTCTGATTGCCCTATCGTAGAAGTTTAATAGTGCATTTTACTCGGCATTCCACGCGCTTTAAGTTGCCGCCTAGCCCAGTACGCTATCTGAAGTAGGAGCTACGTCAGTTGAACAAATGTCACAGAATTACGCTGCATTCTTATGTTAACCGTAATATAAAATGATCTAATCGGGTCTCTGTTTGCCTTATCCTAGAAGTTTAAGAGTGCATTTTACTCGCCATTTCGTGCGCTTTGAGATGCCGCTTAGCCCAATACGCTATCTGAAATAGGAGCGACGTAAATTGAACAAATGTGATAGAATTTCGCTGAATTCTTATATGAACCAAAATATAAAATGATCTAATCTGGTCTCTGTTCGCCCTAGACTAAAAGTTTAATAGTGCATTTTGTTCGCCATTTCATGCGATTTGAGATGCCGCTAAGCCCAATAAGCTGTCTGAATTAGGAGCGACGTAAATTGAACAAATGTGATAGAATTTCGCTGAATTCTTATATTAACCAAAATATAAAATGATCTAATCGGGTCTCTGTTTGCCCTACCCTAGAAGTTTAATCGTGCATTTTACACGCCATTTCATGCGCTTTGAGATGCCGCTTAGCCCAATACGCTATCTGAAATAGGAGCGACGTAAATTGAACAAATGTGATAGAATTTCGCTGAATTCTTAAATTAACCATAATATAAAATGATCTAATCGGGACTCTGTTTGCCCTACCCTAGAAGTTTAATAGTGCATTTCACTCGTCATTTCATGCGCTTTGAGATGCCGCTTAGCCCAATACGATATCTGAAATAGGAGCGACGTAAATTGAACAAGTATGTTAGAATTACGCTGAATTCTTATATTAACATTAATATAAAATCATCTAATCGGGTCTCTGTTTGCCTTACCCTAGAAGTTTAATAGTGCATTTTACTCGCCATTTCATGCGCTTTGAGATGCCGCTTAGCCCAATACGCTATCTGCAATAGGAGCGACGTCCATTGAACAAATGTGATGGAATTTCGCTGAATTCTTAAATTAACCATAACATCAAATGATCTAATCGGGTCTCTGTTTGCCCTATCATAGATGTTTAATAGTGCATTTCACTCGTCATTTCATGCGCTTTGAGATTCCGCCTAGCCCAGTACGCTATCTGAAATAGGAGCGACGTAAGTTGAACAAATGTGATAGAATTACGCTCAATTATTATATTAACCGTAATATAAAATTATCTAATCGGGTCTCTGTTTGCCCTACCCTAGAAGTTTAATAGTGCACTTTGCTCGCCATTTCATGCGCTTTGAGGTGGCGCTTAGCCCAATACGCTATCTGAAATAGGAGCGACGTAAATTGAACAAATGTGATAGAATTTCCCTGAATTCTTATATACACCTTAATGTAAAATGATCTAATCGGGTCTTTTTTCGCCCTACCCTAGAAGTTTAATAGTGCATTTCACTCGCCATTTCATGCGCTTTGAGATGCCGCTTAGCCCAATAAGCTATCTGAAATAGGAGCGACGTAAATTGAACAAATGTGATAGAATTTCGCTGAATTCGTATATTAACCTTAATGTAAAATGATCTAATCGGGTCTCTGTTCGCCCTACCCTAGAAGTTTAATACTGCATTTCACTCGTCATTTGATGCGCTTTGAGTTGCCGCTTAGCCCAATACGATATCTGAAATAGGAGCGATGTAAATTGAACAAATGTGATAGAATTTTGCTGAATTCTTAAATTAACCATAATATAATATGATCAAATCGGGTCTCTGTTAGCCCTACCCTATAAGTTGAGTAGTGCATTTTACTCACCCTTCCACGCGCTTTAAGATGCCGCCTAGCCCAGTACGCTATCTGAAATAGGAGCAACGTAAGTTGAACAAATGTGATAGAATTACGCTGAATTCTTATATTAACCGTAATATAAAATGATCTAATCGGGTCTCTGTTTGCCCTACCCTAGAAGTTTAATAGTGCATTTTACTTGCCATTTCTTGCGCTTTAAGATGCCGCCGAGCCCAGTACGCTATCTGATATAGGAGCGACGTAAGTTGATAAAATGTGATAGAATTACGCTGAATTCTTATATTAACTGTAATATAAAATGATCTAATCGGGTCTCTGTTTGCCTTATCCTAGAAGTTTAATAGTGCATTTTACTCGCCATTTCATGCGCATTGAGCTGCCGCTTAGCCCAATACGCTATCTGAAATAGGAGCGACGTAAATTGAACAAATATGATAGAGTTTCGCTGAATTCTTAAATTAACCATAAAATAAAATGATCTTATCGGGTCGCCGTTTGCCCTACCCTAGAAGTTTAACAGTGCATTTTACTCGCCATTTCTTGCGCTTTGAGATGCAGCTTAGCCCAATACGCTATCTGAAATATCAGCGACGTAAATTGAACAAATGTGGTAGAATTACGCTGAATTCTTATATTAACCGTAATATAAAATGATCTAACCGGCTCTCTGATTGCCCTACCCTAGAAGTTTAACAGTGCATTTTACTCGCCATTTCATGCGGTTTGAGATGCCGCTTAGCCCAATACGGTATCTGAAATAGGAGCGACGTAAATTGAACAAATGTGATAGAATTTCGCTGAATTCTTAAATTAACCATAATATAAAATGATCTAATCGGGTCCCTGTTTGCCCTACCCTAGAAGTTTAATAGTGCATTTCACTCGTCATTTCATGCGCTTTGAGATGCCGCTTAGCCCAATAAGCTATCTGAATTAGGAACGACGTAAATTGACCAAATGTGATAGAATTTCGCTGAATTCTTATATTAACCGTAATATAAAATGATCTAATCGGGTCTCTGTTTGCCTTACCCTAGAAGATTAATAGTGCATTTTACTCGCCATTTCATGCGCATTGAGATGCCGCTTAGCCCAATACGCTATCTGAAATAGGAGCGACGTGAATTGAACAAATGTGGTAGAATTTCCCTGAATACTTATATTAACCTTAATGTAAAATGATCTAATGGGGTCTCTGATTGCCCTATCATAGTAGTTTAATAGTGAATTTCACTCGTCATTTCATGCGCTTTAAGATGCCGCCTAGCCCAGTACGCTATCTGAAATTGGAGCGACGTAAATTGAACAAATGTGATAGAATTTTGCTGACATCTTGAATTAACGATAATATAAAATGATCTAATCGGGTCCCTGTTTGCCCTACCCTACAAGTTTAGCAGTGCATTTTACTCGCCATTTCATGCGCTTTGAGATGCCGCTTAGCCCAACACGATATCTGAAATAGGAGCGACGTAAATTGAACAAATGTGATAGAATTTTGCTGACATCTTGAATTAACGATAATATAAAATGATCTAATCGGGTCCCTGTTTGCCCTACCCTACAAGTTTAGCAGTGCATTTTACTCGCCATTTCATGCGCTTTGAGATGCCGCTTAGCCCAATAAGCTATCTGAAATAGGAGCGACGTAAATTGAACAACTGTGATAGAATTTCCCTGAATTCTTATATTAACCTTAATGTAAAATGATCTAATCGGGTCTTTGTTCGCCCTACCCTAGAAGTTAAATAGTGCATTTCACCCGTCATTTCATGCGCTTTGAGATGCCGCTTAGCCCAATAAGCTATCTGAAATAGGAGCGACGTAAATTGAACAAATGTGATAGAATTTCGCAGAATTCTTATGTTAACCAAAATATAAAATGATCTAATCTGATCTGTGTTCGCCATAGCCTAGAAGTTTGATAGTGCATTTTATTCGCCATTTCATGCGCTTTGAGATGCCGCTTAGCTCAATACGCTATCTGAAATAGGAGCGACGTAAATTGAACAAATGTGATAGAATTTCCCTGAAATCTTATATTAAACAAAATATAAAATGATCTAATCGGGTCTCTGATGGCTCTATCATAGAAGTTTAGTAGTGCATTTTACTCGCCCTTCCATGCGCTTTAAGATGCCGCCTCGGTCAGTAGGCTATCTGAAATAGGAGCGACGTAAGATGAACGAATGTGATAGAATTTCCGTGAATTCTTATATAAACCTTAATGTAAAATGATCCAATCGGGTCTCTGTTCGCCCTACCATAGAAGTCTAATAGTGCATTTCACTCGCCATTTCATGCGCTTTGAGGTGCCGCTTAGCCCAATACGCTATCTGAAATAGGAGCGACGTATGTTGAACAAATGTGATAGAATTTCGCTGAATTCTTTTATTAACATTAATGTAAAATGATCTAATCGAGTCTCTGTTTGCCCTACCATAGAATTTTAATAGTGCATTCTCCTCGCCATTCCACCCGCTTTAAGATGCCGCCTAGCCCAGTACGCTATCTGAAATAGGAGCGACGTAAATTGAACAAATGTGATAGAATTTTGCTGAATTCTTAAATTAACCATAATATAAAATGATCTAATCGGGTCTCTGTTTGCCCTACCCTAGAAGTTTAATAGTGCATTTCACTCGTCATTTCATGCGCTTTGAGATACCGCTAAGCCCAACAAGCTATCTGTAATAGGAGCGACGTAAATTTTACAATTGTGATAGAATTTCGTTGAATTCTTATATGAACCAAAATATAAAATGATCTAATCGGGTCTCTGTTCGCCCTACCCTAGAAGTTTAATAGTGCATTTCACTCGTCATTTCATGCGCTTTGAGATGCCGCTTAGCCCAATACGCTATCTGACATAGGAGCGACGTAAATTGAACAAATGTGATAGAATTTCGCTGAATTCTTATATGAACCAAAATATAAAATGATCTAATCGGGACTCTGTTCGCCCTACCCTAGAAGTTTAATAGTGCATTTCACTCGTCATTTCATGCGCTTTGAGATGCCGCTTAGCCCAATACGCTATCTGAAATAGGAGCGACGTAAATTGAACAAATGTGATAGAATTTCCGTGAATACTTATATAAACCTTAATGTAAAATGATCCAATCGGGTCTCTGTTCGCCCTACCATAGAAGTCTAATAGTGCATTTCACTCGCCATTTCATGCGCTTTGAGGTGCCGCTTAGCCCAATACGCTATCTGAAATAGGAGCGACGTATGTTGAACAAATGTGATAGAATTTCGCCGAATTCTTTTATTAACATTAATGTAAAATGATCTAATCGAGTCTCTGTTTGCCCTACCATAGAATTTTAATAGTGCATTCTCCTCGCCATTCCACCCGCTTTAAGATGCCGCCTAGCCCAGTACGCTATCTGAAATAGGAGCGACGTAAATTGAACAAATGTGATAGAATTTCGCTGAATTCTTAAATTAACCATAATATAAAATGATCTAATCGGGTCTCTGTTTGCCCTACCCTAGAAGTTTAATAGTGCATTTCACTCGTCATTTCATGCGCTTTGAGATACCGCTAAGCCCAATAAGCTATCTGTAATAGGAGCGACGTAAATTTTACAATTGTGATAGAATTTCGTTGAATTCTTATATGAACCAAAATATAAAATGATCTAATCGGGTCTCTGTTCGCCCTACCCTAGAAGTTTAATAGTGCATTTCACTCGTCATTTCATGCGCTTTGAGATGCCGCTTAGCCCAATACGCTATCTGACATAGGAGCGACGTAAATTGAACAAATGTGATAGAATTTCGCTGAATTCTTATATGAACCAAAATATAAAATGATCTAATCTGGTCTCTGTTCGCCCTAGACTAGAAGTTTAATAGTGCATTTTGTTCGCCATTTCATGCGATTTGAGATGCCGCTAAGCCCAATAAGCTGTCTGAATTAGGAGCGACGTAAATTGAACAAATGTGATAGAATTTCGCTGAATTCTTATATTAACCAAAATATAAAATGATCTAATCGGGTCTCTGTTTGCCCTACCCTAGAAGTTTAATCGTGCATTTTACACGCCATTTCATGCGCTTTGAGATGCCGCTTAGCCCAATACGCTATCTGAAATAGGAGCGACGTAAATTGAACAAATGTGATAGAATTTCGCTGAATTCTTAAATTAACCATAATATAAAATGATCTAATCGGGACTCTGTTTGCCCTACCCTAGAAGTTTAATAGTGCATTTCACTCGTCATTTCATGCGCTTTGAGATGCCGCTTAGCCCAATACGATATCTGAAATAGGAGCGACGTAAATTGAACAAATGTGATAGAATTTCCCTGAATCCTTATATTAACCAAAATATAAAATAATCTAATCGGGTCTCTGATTGCCCTAATAGAAGTTTAATAGTGCATTTTACTCGCCATTCCACGCGGTTTAAGATGCCGGCCAGCCCAGTACGCTATCCGAAATAGGAGCGACGTAAATTGAACAAATGTGATAGAATTTTGCTGAATTCTTAAATTAACCATAATATAAAATGATCTAATCGGGTCTCTGTTTGCCCTACCCTAGAAGTTTAATAGTGCATTTTACTCGCCATTTCATGCGCTTTCAGATGCCGCTTAACCCAATACGCTATCTGAAATAGGAGCAACGAAAGTTGAACAAATGTGATAGAATTTCGCTGAATTATTTTATTAACCAGAATGTAAAATGATCTAATCGGGTCTCTGTTCGCCCTAGCCTAGAAGTTTAATAGTGCATTTTATTCGCCATTTCATGCGCTTTGAGATGCCGCGTAGCCCAATACGCTATCTGAAATAGGAGCGACGTAAATTGAACAAATGTGATAGAATTTCCCTGAATTCTTATATTAACCTTAATGTAAAATGATCTAATCGGGTCTCTGTTCGCTCTACCCTAGGAGTTTAATAGTGCATTTCACTCGTCATTTCATGCCCTTTCAGTTGCCGCTTAGCCCAATACGCTATCTGAAATAGGAGCGACGTAAATCGAACAAATGTGATAGAATTTCCCTGAAATCTTATATTAAACAAAATATAAAATGATCTAATCGGGTCTCTGATTGCCCTATCATAGAAGTTTAGTAGTGCATTTTACTCGCCATTCCACGCGCTTTAAGATGCCGCCTAGCCCAGTACGCTATCTGAAATAGGAGCGACGTAACTTGAACAAATGTGATAGAATTACGCTGCATTCTTATATTAACCGTAATATAAAATGATCTAATCGGGTATCTGTTTGCCTTATCCTAGAAGTTTAATAGCGCATTTTACTCGCCATTTCATGCGCTTGGAGATGCCGCTTAGCCCAATACGCTATCTGGAATAGGAGCGACGTAAATTGAACAAATGTGATAGAATTTCCGTGAATTCTTATATTAACCTTAATGTAAAATGATCCAATCGGGTCTCTGTTCGCCCTACCATAGAAGTCTAATAGTGCATTTCACTCGCCATTTCATGCGCTTTGAGATGCCGCTTAGCCCAATACGCTATCCGAAATAGGAGCGACGTAATTTGAACAAATGTGATAGAATTTCCCTGAAACCTTATATTAAACAAAATATAAAATGATCTAATCGGGTCTCTGATTGCTCTATCATAGAAGTTTAGTAGTGCATTTTACTCGCCCTTCCACGCGCTTTAAGATGCCGCCTAGGTCAGTAGGCTATCTGAAATAGGAGCGACGTAAGATGAACAAATGTGATAGAATTTCGCTGAATTCTTAAATTAACCATAATATAAAATGATCTAATCGGGTCTCTGTTTGCCCTACCCTAGAAGTTTAATAGTGCATTTTACTCGCCATTTCATGCGCTTTGATATGGCGCTTAGCCCAATACGCTATCTGAAGTAGGAGCGACGTAAATTGAACGAATGTGATATAATTTCGCTGGATTCTTATATTAACCAAAATATAAAATGATCTAATCGGGTCTCTGATAGCCCTATCATAGAAGTTTAATAGGGCATTTTACTCGCCATTTCGTGCGCCTTAAGATGCCGCCTAGCCCAGTACGCTATCTGAAATAGGAGCGACGTAAATTGAACAAATGTGATAGAATTACGCTGAATTCTTATATTAACCGTAATATAAAATGATCGAATCGGGTCTCTGTTTGCCTTATCCTAGAAGTTTAATAGTGCATTTTACTCGCCATTTCATGCGCATTGAGATGCCGCTTAGCCCAATACGCTATCTGAAATATCAGCGACGTAAATTGAACAAATGTGAGAGACTTTCGCTGAATTCTTATATTAACCTTAATGTAAAGTGTTCTAATCGGGTCTCTGTTCGCCCTACCATAGAAGATTAATAGTGCATTTTACTCGCCAATCCACGCGCTTTAAGATTCCGCCTAGCCCAGTACGCTATCTGAAATAGGAGTGACGTAAATTGAACAAATGTGATAGAATTTGGCTGAATTCTTAAATTAACCATAATATAGAATGATCTAATCGGGTCTCTGTTTGCCCTACTCTAGAAGTTTAATAGTGCATTTTACTCGCCATTTCATGCGCATTGAGATGCCGCATAGCCCAATACGCTATCTGAAATAGGAGCGACGTAAATTTAACAAATGTGATAGAACTTCCGTGAATCCTTATATTAACCTTAATGTAAAATGATCTAATCGGGTCTCTGTTCGCCCTACCATAGATGTCAAATGGTGCATTTCACTCGCCATTTCATGCGCTTTGAGATGCCGCTTAGCCGAATACGCTATCTGATATAGGAGCGACGTAAATTGAACAAATGTGATACTATTTCCCTGAAATCTTATATTAAACAAAATATGAAATGATCTAATCGGGTCTCTGATTGCCCTATCATAGAAGTTTAGTAGTGCATTTTACTCGCCATTCCACGCGCTTTAAGTTGCCGCCTAGCCCAGTACGCTATCTGAAGTAGGAGCGACGTAAGTTGAACAAATATGATAGAATTTTGCTGAATTCTTAAATTAACCATAATATAAAATGATCTAATCCGGTCTCTGTTTGCCCAACCCTAGAAGTTTAATAGTGCATTTTAGTCGCCATTTCATGCGCTTTGAGATCCGGCTTAGCCCAATACGCTATCTGAAATAGGAGCGACGTAAATTGAACAAATGTGATAGAATTTCCCTGAAATCTTATATTAATCAAAATATAAAATGATCTAATCGGGTCTCTGATTGCCCTATCATAGAAGATTAGTAGTGCATTTTACTCGCCATTCCACGCGCTTTAAGATGTCGCTTAGCCCAGTACGCTATCTGAAATAGGAGCGACGTAACTTGAACAAATGTGATAGAATTACGCTGAATTCTTATATTAACCGTAATATAAAATGATCAAATCGGGTCTCTGTTTGCCTTATCCTAGAAGTTTAATAGCGCATTTTACTCGCCATTTCATGCGCTTTGAGATGCCGCTTAGCCCATTACGCTATCTGGAATAGGAGCGACGTAAATTGAACAAATGTGATAGAATTTCCGTGAATTCTTATATTAACCGTAATGTAAAATGATCCAATCGGGTCTCTGTTCGCCCTACCATAGAAGATTAGTATTGCATTTTACTCGCCATTCCACGCGCTTTAAGATGCCGCCTAGCCCAGTACGCTATCTGAAATAGGAGCGACGTAACTTGAACAAATGTGATAGAATTACGCTGCATTCTTATATTAACCGTAATATAAATTGATCTAACCGGGTATCTGTTTGCCTTATCCTAGAAGTGTAATAGTGCATTATACTCGCCATTTCATGCGCTTCGAGATGCCGCTCAGCTGAATACGCTATCTGAAATAGGAGCGACGAAAGTTGAACAAATGTGATAGAATTTCGCTGAATTATTTTATTAACCAGAATGTAAAATGATCTAATCTGGTCTCTGTTCGCCCTGCCATAGAAGTCTTATAGTGCATTTCACTCGTCATTTCATGCGCTTTGAGATGCCGCTTAGCCCAATACGCTATCTGAAATAGGAGCGACGTAAGTTGAACAAATGTGATAGAATTTCGCTGAATTCTTATATTAACCAAAATATAAAATGATCTAATCGGGTCTCTGATAGCCCTATAATAGAAGTTTAATAGTGCATTTTACCCGCCATTCCACGCGCTTTAAGATGCCGCCTAGCCCAGTACGCTATCCGAAATAGGAGCGACGTAAATTGAACAAATGTGATAGAATTTTGTTGAATTCTTAAATTAACCATAATATAAAATGATCTAATCGGGTCTCCGTTTGCCCTACCCTAGAAGTTTAATAGTGCATTTTACTCGCCATTTCATGCGCTTTGAGATGCCGCGTAGCCCAATACGCTATCTGAAATAGGAGCGACGTAAATTGAACAAATGTGATAGAATTTCCCTGAATTCTTATATTAACCTTAATGTAAAATGATCTAATCGGGTCTCTGTTCGCTCTACCCTAGGAGTTTAATAGTGCATTTCACTCGTCATTTCATGCCCTTTCAGTTGCCGCTTAGCCCAATACGCTATCTGAAATAGGAGCGACGTAAATCGAACAAATGTGATAGAATTTCCCTGAAATCTTATATTAAACAAAATATAAAATGATCTAATCGGGTCTCTGATTGCCCTATCATAGAAGTTTAGTAGTGCATTTTACTCGCCATTCCACGCGCTTTAAGATGCCGCCTAGCCCAGTACGCTATCTGAAATAGGAGCGACGTAACTTGAACAAATGTGATAGAATTACGCTGCATTCTTATATTAACCGTAATATAAAATGATCTAATCGGGTATCTGTTTGCCTTATCCTAGAAGTTTAATAGCGCATTTTACTCGCCATTTCATGCGCTTTGAGATGCCGCTTAGCCCAATACGCTATCTGGAATAGGAGCGACGTAAATCGAACAAATGTGATAGAATTTCCCTGAAATCTTATATTAAACAAAATATAAAATGATCTAATCGGGTCTCTGATTGCCCTATCATAGAAGTTTAGTAGTGCATTTTACTCGCCATTCCACGCGCTTTAAGATGCCGCCTAGCCCAGTACGCTATCTGAAATAGGAGCGACGTAACTTGAACAAATGTGATAGAATTACGCTGCATTCTTATATTAACCGTAATATAAAATGATCTAATCGGGTATCTGTTTGCCTTATCCTAGAAGTTTAATAGCGCATTTTACTCGCCATTTCATGCGCTTTGAGATGCCGCTTAGCCCAATACGCTATCTGGAATAGGAGCGACGTAAATTGAACAAATGTGATAGAATTTCCGTGAATTCTTATATTAACCTTAATGTAAAATGATCCAATCGGGTCTCTGTTCGCCCTACCATAGAAGTCTAATAGTGCATTTCACTCGCCATTTCATGCGCTTTGAGATGCCGCTTAGCCCAATACGCTATCTGAAATAGGAGCGACGTAAATTGAACAAATGTGATAGAATTTCCCTGAAACCTTATATTAAACAAAATATAAAATGATCTAATCGGGTCTCTGATTGCTCTATCATAGAAGTTTAGTAGTGCATTTTACTCGCCCTTCCACGCGCTTTAAGATGCCGCCTAGGTCAGTAGGCTATCTGAAATAGGAGCGACGTAAGATGAACAAATGTGATAGAATTTCGCTGAATTCTTAAATTAACCATAATATAAAATGATCTAATCGGGTCTCTGTTTGCCCTACCCTAGAAGTTTAATAGTGCATTTTACTCGCCATTTCATGCGCTTTGAGATGGCGCTTAGCCCAATACGCTATCTGAAGTAGGAGCGACGTAAATTGAACGAATGTGATAGAATTTCGCTGGATTCTTATATTAACCAAAATATAAAATGATCTAATCGGGTCTCTGATAGCCCTATCATAGAAGTTTAATAGGGCATTTTACTCGCCATTTCGTGCGCTTTAAGATGCCGCCTAGCCCAGTACGCTATCTGAAATAGGAGCGACGTAAATTGAACAAATGTGATAGAATTACGCTGAATTCTTATATTAACCGTAATATAAAATGATCGAATCGGGTCTCTGTTTGCCTTATCCTAGAAGTTTAATAGTGCATTTTACTCGCCATTTCATGCGCATTGAGATGCCGCTTAGCCCAATACGCTATCTGAAATATCAGCGACGTAAATTGAACAAATGTGAGAGACTTTCGCTGAATTCTTATATTAACCTTAATGTAAAGTGTTCTAATCGGGTCTCTATTGGCCCTACCATAGAAGATTAATAGTGCATTTTACTCGCCAATCCACGCGCTTTAAGATTCCGCCTAGCCCAGTACGCTATCTGAAATAGGAGTGACGTAAATTGAACAAATGTGATAGAACTTCCGTGAATCCTTATATTAACCTTAATGTAAAATGATCTAATCGGGTCTCTGTTCGCCCTACCATAGATGTCAAATGGTGCATTTCACTCGCCATTTCATGCGCTTTGAGATGCCGCTTAGCCGAATACGCTATCTGATATAGGAGCGACGTAAATTGAACAAATGTGATACTATTTCCCTGAAATCTTATATTAAACAAAATATAAAATGATCTAATCGGGTCTCTGATTGCCCTATCATAGAAGTTTAGTAGTGCATTTTACTCGCCATTCCACGCGCTTTAAGTTGCCGCCTAGCCCAGTACGCTATCTGAAGTAGGAGCGACGTAAGTTGAACAAATATGATAGAATTTTGCTGAATTCTTAAATTAACCATAATATAAAATGATCTAATCCGGTCTCTGTTTGCCCTACCCTAGAAGTTTAATAGTGCATTTTAGTCGCCATTTCATGCGCTTTGAGATCCGGCTTAGCCCAATACGCTATCTGAAATAGGAGCGACGTAAATTGAACAAATGTGATAGAATTTCCCTGAAATCTTATATTAATCAAAATATAAAATGATCTAATCGGGTCTCTGATTGCCCTATCATAGAAGATTAGTAGTGCATTTTACTCGCCATTCCACGCGCTTTAAGATGCCGCATAGCCCAGTACGCTATCTGAAATAGGAGCGACGTAACTTGAACAAATGTGATAGAATTACGCTGAATTCTTATATTAACCGTAATATAAAATGATCAAATCGGGTCTCTGTTTGCCTTATCCTAGAAGTTTAATAGCGCATTTTACTCGCCATTTCATGCGCTTTGAGATGCCGCTTAGCCCAATACGCTATCTGGAATAGGAGCGACGTAAATTGAACAAATGTGATAGAATTTCCGTGAATTCTTATATTAACCGTAATGTAAAATGATCCAATCGGGTCTCTGTTCGCCCTACCATAGAAGATTAGTATTGCATTTTACTCGCCATTCCACGCGCTTGAAGATGCCGCCTAGCCCAGTACGCTATCTGAAATAGGAGCGACGTAACTTGAACAAATGTGATAGAATTACGCTGCATTCTTATATTAACCGTAATATAAATTGATCTAACCGGGTATCTGTTTGCCTTATCCTAGAAGTGTAATAGTGCATTATACTCGCCATTTCATGCGCTTCGAGATGCCGCTCAGCTGAATACGCTATCTGAAATAGGAGCGACGAAAGTTGAACAAATGTGATAGAATTTCGCTGAATTATTTTATTAACCAGAATGTAAAATGATCTAATCTGGTCTCTGTTCGCCCTGCCATAGAAGTCTTATAGTGCATTTCACTCGCCATTTCATGCGCTTTGAGATGGCGCTTAGCCCAATACGCTATCTGAAATAGGAGCGACGTAAATTGAACGAATGTGATAGAATTTCGCTGGATTCTTACATTAACCAAAATATAAAATGATCTAATCGGGTCTCTGATAGCCCTATAATAGAAGTTTAATAGTGCATTTTACCCGCCATTCCACGCGCTTTAAGATGCCGCCTAGCCCAGTACGCTATCCGAAATAGGAGCGACGTAAATTGAACAAATGTGATAGAATTTTGCTGAATTCTTAAATTAACCATAATATAAAATGATCTAATCGGGTCTCTGTTTGCCCTACCCTAGAAGTTTAATAGTGCATTTTACTCGCCATTTCATGCGCTTTGAGATGCCGCGTAACCCAATACGCTATCTGAAATAGGAGCAACGAAAGTTGAAAAAATGTGATAGAATTTCGCTGAGTTATTTTATTAACCAGAATGTAAAATGATCTAATCGGGTCTCTGTTCGCCCTAGCCTAGAAGTTTAATAGTGCATTTTATTCGCCATTTCATGCGCTTTGTGATGCCGCGTAGCCCAATACGCTATCTGAAATAGGAGCGACGTAAATTGAACAAATGTGATAGAATTTCCCTGAATTCTTATATTAACCTTAATGTAAAATGATCTAATCGGGTCTCTGTTCGCCCTACCCTAGAAGTTTAATAGTGCATTTCACTCGTCATTTCATGTGCTTTCAGTTGCCGCTTAGCTCAATACGCTATCTGAAATAGGAGCGACGAAAGTTGAACAAATGTGATAGAATTTCGCTGAATTATTTTATTAACCAGAATGTAAAATGATCTAATCTGGTCTCTGTTCGCCCTACCATAGAAGTCTTATAGTGCATTTCACTCGCCATTTCATGCGCTTTGAGATGCCGCTTAGCCCAATACGCTATCTGAAATAGGAGCGACCTAAATTGAACGAATGTGATAGAATTTTGCTGGATTCTTAAATTAACCATAATATAAAATGATCTAATCGGGTCTCTGCTTGCCCTACCCTAGAAGTTTAATAGTGCATTTTACTCGCCATTTCATACGCTTTGAGATGCCGCTTTGCCCAATACGCTATCTGAAATAGGAGCGACGTAAATTGAACAAATGTGATAGAATTTCACGGAATTCTTATATTAACCAAAATATAAAATGATCTAATCGGGTCTCTGATTGCCCTAGCATAGAAGTTTAATAGTGCATTTTACTCGCCATTCCGAGCGCTTTAAGATGCCGCATAGCCCAATACGCTATCTGAAATAGGAGCGACGTAAATTGAACAAATGTGATAGAATTTCGCTGAATTCTTCAATTAACTATAATATAAAATGATCTAATCGGGTCACTGATTGCCCTACCCTAGAAGTTTAATAGTGCATTTTACTTGCCATTTCATGCGCTTTGAGATGCCGCTTAGCCCAATACGCTATCTGAAATATGAGCGACGTAAATTGAACAAATGTGATAGAATTTCGCTGAATTCTTATATTAACCATAATATAAAATGATCAAATCGGGTATCTGTTTGCCTTATCCTAGAAGTTTAATAGTGCATTATACTCGCCATTTCATGCGCTTCGAGATGCCGCTTAACCCAACACGCTATCTGCAATAGGAGCGACGTAAATTGAACAAACGTGATAGAATTTTGCTGAATTCTTAAATTAACCATAGTACAAAATGATCTAATCGGGTCTCTGTTTGCCCTACCCTAGAAGTTTAATAGTGCATTTTACTCGCCATTTCATGCGCTTTGAGATGCCGCTTAGCCCAATACGCTATCGGAAATATGAGCGACGTAAATTGAACAAATGTGATAGAATTTCGCTGAATTCTTATATTAACAAAAATAT
>CAKAJE020001905.1:0-31543 GCA_916610135.2 Macropis europaea
AGTATGCTATCTGAAATAGGAACGACGTAAATTGAACAAACGTGATAGAATTTTGCTGAATTCTTAAATTAACCATAATATAAAATGATCTAATCGGGTCTCTGATTGCCCTACCCTAGAAGTTTAATAGTGCATTTTACTCGTCATTTCATGCGCTTTGAGATGCCGCTTAGCCCAATAAGCTGTCTGAAATAGGAGCGACGTAAATTGAACAAATGTGATAGAAGTTCCCTGAATACTTATATTAACCTTAATGTAAAATGATCTAATCGGGTCTCTGTTCGCCATGCCCTAGAAGTTTAATAGTGCATTTTACTCGCCATTTCATGCGCTTTGAGATGCCGCTTAGCCCAATACGCTATCTGAAATAGGAGCGACGTATAATGAACAAATGTGATAGGATTTCGCTGAATTCTTAAATTAACCATAATATAAAATGATCTAATCGGGTCTCTATGTGCCCAACCCTAGAAGCTTAATAGTGCATTTTACTCGCCATTTCTTGTGCTTTGAGATGCCGCTTAGCCCAATACGCTATCTGAAATAGGAGCGACGTAAATTGAACAAATGTGATAGAATTTCCCTGAAATGTTATAGTAAACAAAATATAAAATGATCTATTCGGAACTCTGATTGCCCTATCATAGAAGTTTTGTAGTGCATTTTACTCGCCGTTCCACGCGCTTTAAGATGCCGCCTAGCGCAGTACGCTATCTGAAATAGGAGCGACGTTAGTTGAACAAATGTGATAGAATTACGCTGAATTCTTATATTAACCGTAATATAAAATGATCTATTCGGGTCTCTGTTCGCCCTACCCTAGAAGTTTAATAGTGCATTTCACTCGCCATTCCATGGGCTTTGAGATTTCGCTTAGCCCAATACGCTATGTGAAATAGGAGCGACGTAAATTGAACAAATGTGATAGAATTTCGCTGGATTCTTATATTAACAAAAATATAAAATGATCTAATCGGGTCTCTGATTGCTCTACCCTAGAAGTTTAATAGTGCATTTTACTCGCCATTTCATGCGCTTTGACATGCCGCTTAGCCCAATACGCTATCTGAAATAGGAGCGACGTAAATTAAACAAATGTGATAGAATTTCGCTGAATTCTTATATTAACCATAATATAAAATGATCTAATCGGGTCTCTGATTGCCCTACCCTAGAAGTTTAATAGTGCATTTTACTCACCATTCCACGCGCTTTAAGATGCCGCCTATCCGAGTACGCTATCTGAAATAGGAGCGACGTAAATTGAACAAATGTGATAGAATTTCGCTGAATTCTATGTTAACCAAAATATAAAATGATGTAATCGGGTCTCTGTTCGCCCTACCCAAGAAGTTTAATAGTGCATTTCACTCGTCATTTCATGCGCTTTGAGATGCCGCTTAGCCCAATAGCTATCTGAAATAGGAGCGACGTAAATTGAACAAATGTGATAGAATTTCCCTGAAATCTTATATTAACCCTAATATAAAATGATCTAATCGGGTCTCTTGTTGCATTACCCCAGAAGTTTAATAGTGCATTTTACTCGCCATTCCAGGCGCTTTAGGATGCCGCCTATCAGAGTACGCTATCTGAAATAGGAGCGACGTAAGTTGAACAAATGTGATAGAATAACGCTGAATTCTTATAATAACCGTAATATAAAATGGTCTAATCGGGTCTCCGTTTGCCTTATCCTAGAAGTTTAATAGTGCATTTTACTCGCCATTTCATGCGCATTGAGATGCCGCTTAGCCCAATACGCTATTTGAAATAGGAGCGATGTAAATTGAACAAATGTGATAGAATTTCGCTGAATTCTGTAATTAACCATAATATGAAATGACCTAATCGGGTCTCTGTTCGCCCTACCCAAGAAGTTTAATAGTGCATTTCTCTCGTCATTTCATACGCTTTGAGATGCCGCTTAGCCCAATACGCTATCTGAAAAAGGAGCGACGTAAATTGAACAAATGTGATAGAATTTCCGTGAAATCTTATATTAAACAATACATAAATGATCTAAACGGGACTCTGATTGCCCTACCATAGAAGTTTAGTAGTGCATTTTACTCGTCCTTCCACGCGCTTTAAGATGCCGCCTAGCCCAGTACACTATCTGAAATAGGAGCGACGCATGTTGAACAAATGTGATAGAATTACGCTGAATTCTTATATTAACCGTAATATAAAATGATCTAATCGGGTCTCTGTTTGCCTTACCCTAGAAGTTTAATAGTGCATTTTACTCAACATTTCATGCGCTTTGAGATGCAGCTTAGCCCAATACGCTATCCGAAATAGGAGCGACGTAAATTGAACAAATGTGATAGAATTTCGCTGAATTCTTATATTAACCAAAATTTAAAATGATCTAATCGGGTCTCTGATTGCCCTATCATAGATGTTTAAGAGTGCATTTTACTCGCCATTCCACGCGCTTTGAGATGCCGCCTAGCCCAGTACGCTATCTGAAATAGGAGCGACGTAAGTTGAACAAATGTGATAGAATTACGCTGAATTCTTATATTATCCGTAATATAAAATGGTCTAATCGGATCGCCGTTTGCCTTATCCTAGAAGTTTATTAGTGCATTTTACTCGTCATTCCATGCGCTTTGAGATGCCGCTTAGCCCAATACGCTATCTGAAATAGGAGCGATGTAAATTGAACAAATGTGATAGAATTTTGCTGAATTCTTAAATTAACCATAATATAAAATGATGTAATCGGGTCTCTGTTCGCCCTACCCTAGAAGTTTAATAGTACATTTCTCTCGTCATTTCATGCGCTTTGAGATGCCGCTTAGCCCAATAGCTATCTGAAATAGGAGCGACGTAAATTGAACAAATGTGATAGAATTTCCCTGAAATTTTATATTAAAGGAAATATAAAATGATCTAAACGGGACTCTGATTGCCCTATCATAGAAGTTTAGTAGTGCATTTTACTCGCCCTTCCACGCGCTTTAAGATGCCGCCTAGCCCAGTACACTATCTGAAATAGGAACGACGTAAATTGAAAAAATGTGATAGAATTTCGCTGAATTCTTATATTAACCAAAATATATAATGATCTAATGGGGTCTCTGTTTGCCCTACCCTAGAAGTTTAATAGTGCATTTTACTCGCCCTTTCGTGCGCTTTGAGATGCCGCTTAGCCCAATACGCTATCTGAAATAGGAGCGACGTAAATTGAACAAATGTGATAGAAGTTCCCTGAATACTTATATTAACCTTAATATAAAATGATGTAATCGGGTCTATGTTCGCCCTACCCAAGAAGTTTAATAGTGCATTTCTCTCGTCATGTCATGCGCTTTGAGATGCCGCTTAGCCCAATAGCTATCTGAAATAGGAGCGACGTAAATTGAACAAATGTGATAGAATTTCCCTGAAATCTTATATTAACCGTAATATAAAATGATCTAATCGGGTCTCTGTTTGCATTACCCTCGAAGTTTAATAGTGCATTTTACTCGCCTTTCCACGCGCTTTAAGATGCCGCCTATCCGAGTACGCTATCTGAAATAGGAGCGACGTAAGTTGAACAAATGTGATAGAATAACGCTGAATTCTTATATTAACAGTAATATAAAATGGTCTAATCGGATCTCCGATTGCATTATCCTAGAAGTTTATTAGTGCATTTTACTCGTCATTCCATGCGCTTTGAGATGCCGCTTAGCCCAATACGCTATCTGAAATAGGAGCGATGTAAATTGAACAAATGTGATAGAATTTTGCTGAATTCTTAAATTAACCATAATATAAAATGATGTAATCGGGTCTCTGTTCGCCCTACCCAAGAAGTTTAATAGTGCATTTCTCTCGTCATTTCATGCGCTTTGAGATGCCGCTTAGCGCAATAGCTATCTGAAATAGGAGCGACGTAAATTGAACAAATGTGATAGAATTTCGCTGAATTCTTATATTAACCAAAATATAAAATGATCTAATGGGATCTCTGTTTGCCCTACCCTAGAAGTTTAATAGTGCATTTTACTCGCCCTTTCGTGCGCTTTGAGATGCCGCTTAGCCCAATACGCTGTCTGAAATAGGAGCGACGTAAATTGAACAAATGTGATAGAAGTTCCCTGAATACTTATATTAACCTTAATATAAAATGATGTAATCGGGTCTCTGTTCGCCCTACCCAAGAAGTTTAATAGTGCATTTCTCTCGTCATTTCATGCGCTTTGAGATGCCGCTTAGCGCAATAGCTGTCTGAAATAGGAGCGACGTAAATTGAACAAATGTGATAGAATTTCCCTGAAATCTTATATTAAAGAAAATATAAAATGATCTAAGCGGGACTCTGATTGCCCTATCATAGACGTTTAGTAGTGCATTTTACTCGCCCTTCCACGCGCCTTAAGATGCCGCCTAGCCCAGTACACTATCTGAAATAGGAGCGACGTAAATTGAAAAAATGTGATAGAATTACGCTGAATTCTTATATTAACCAAAATATAAAATGATCTAATGGGGTCTCTGTTTGCCCTACCCTAGAAGTTTAATAGTCCATTTTACTCGCCATTTCTTGCGCTTTGAGATGCCGCTTAGCCCAATACGCTGTCTGAAATAGGAGCGACGTCAAATGAACAAATGTGATAGGATTTCGCTGAATTCTTAAATTAACCATAATATAAAATGATCTAATCGGGTCTATATGTGCCCAACCCTAGAAGCTTAATAGTGCATTTTACTCGCCATTTCCTGCGCTTTGAGATGCTGCTTAGCCCAATACGCTATCTGAAATACGAGCGACGTAAATTGAACAAATGTGATAGAATTTCCCTGAAATGTTATAGTAAACAAAATACAAAATGATCTATTCGGAACTCTGATTGCCCTATCATAGAAGTTTAGAAGTGCATTTACTCGCGCTTCCACGCGCTTTAAGATGCCGCCTAGCCCACTACACTATCTGAAATAGGAGCGACGTTAGTTGAACAAATGTGATAGAATTACGCTGAATTCTTATATTAACCGTAATATAAAATGATCTATTCGGGTGTCTGTTCGCCCTACCCTAGAAGTTTAATAGTGCATTTCACTCGCCATTCCATGCGCTTTGAGATGCCGCTTAGCCCAATACGCTATCTGAAATAGGAGCGACGTGAATTGAACAAATGTGATAGAATTTCGCTGAATTCTTATATTAACCAAAATATGAAATGATCTTATCGGGTCTCTGATTGCCCTACCCTAGAAGTTTCATAGTGCATTTTACTCGCCCTTTCGTGCGCTGTGAGATGCCGCTTAGCCCAATACGCTATCTGAAATAGGAGCGACGTAAATTGAACAAATGTGATAGAATTTCGCTGAATTCTTATATTAACCAAAATATAAAATGATCTAATCGGGTCTCTGATTGCCCTACCCTAGAAGTTTAATAGTGCATTTTACTCGCCATTTCATGCGCTTTGATTTGCCGCCTAGCCCATTACGCTATCTGAAATAGGAGCTACGTAAGTTGAACAAATGTCACAGAATTACGCTGAATTCTTATGTTAACCGTAATATAAAATGATCTAATCGGGTCTCTGTTTGCCTTATCCTAGAAGTTTAAGAGTGCATTTTACTCGCCATTTCATGCGCTTTGAGATGCCGCTTAGCCCAATACGCTATCTGAAATAGGAGTGACGTAAATTGAACAAATGTGATAGAATTTCGCTGAATTCTTATATTAACCAAAATATAAAATGATCTAATCGGGTCTCTGATTGCCCTACCCTAGAAGTTTAATAGTGCATTTTACTCGCCATTTCATGCGCTTTGAGATGCCGCTTAGCCCAATACGCTATCTGAAATAGGAGCGACGTAAATTAAACAAATGTGATAGAACTTCGCCGAATTCTTATATTAACCGTAATATAAAATGATCTATTCGGGTATCTGTTCGCCCTACCCTAGAAGTTTAATAGTGCATTTCACTCGCCATTCCATGCGCTTTGAGATGCCGCTTAGCCCAATACGCTATCTGAAATAGGAGCGATGTAAATTGAACAAATGTGATAGAATTTCGCTGAATTCTTATATTAACCTTAATGTAAAATGATCTAATCGGGTCTTTGTTCGCCCTACCCAAGAAGTTTAATAGTGCATTTCACTCGTCATTTCATGCGCTTTGCGATGCCGCTTAGCCCAATAAGCTATCTGAAATTGGAGCGACGTATATTGAACAAATGTGATAGAATTTCGCTGAATTCTTATATTAACCAAAATATAAAATGATCTTATCGGGTCTCTGATTGCCCTATCATAGAAGTTTAATAGTGCATTTTACTCGCCATTCCACGCGCTTTAAGATGCCGCCTAGCCCAGTACGCTATCTGAAATAGGAGCGACGTAAATTGAACAAATGTGATAGAATTTCGCTGAATTCTTATTTTAACCTTAATGTAAAATGATCTAATCGGGTCTTTGTTCGCCCTACCCTAGAAGTTTAATAGTGCATTTCACTCGTCATTTCATGCGCTTTGAGTTGCCGCTTAGCCCAATAAGCTATCTGAAATAGGAGCGACGTAAATTGAACAAACGTGATAGAACTTCGCTGAATTCTTATATTAACCGTAATATAAAATGTTCTTATCGGGTCTCTAATTGCCCCACCCTAGAAGTTTAATAGTGCATTTTACTCGCCCTTGCGTGCGCTTTGAGATGCCGCTTAGCCCAATACGCTATCTGAAATAGGAGCGACGTAAATTGAACAAATGTGATAGAATTTCGCTGGATTCTTATATTAACCAAAATATAAAATGAACTAATCGGGTCTCTGATTGCCCTATCATAGAAGTTTAATAGTGCATTTTACTCGCCATTCCACGCGGTTTAAGTTGCCGCCTAGCCCAGTACGCTATCTGAAATAGGAGCTACGTAACTTGAACAAATGCGATAGAATATCGCTGAATTCTTATATTAACCATAATATAAAATGATGTAATCGGATCTCTGTTCGCCCTACCCAAGAAGTTTAATAGTGCATTTTACGAGTCATTTCTTGCGCTTTGAGATGCCGCTTAGCCCAATACGCTATCTGAAATAGGAGCGACGTAAATTGAACAAATGTGATAGAATTTCGCTGAATTCTTATATTAACCAAAATATAAAATGATCTTATCGGGTCTCTGATTGCCCTATCATAGAAGTTTAATAGTGCATTTTACTCGCCCTTCCACGCGCTTTAAGACGCCGCCTAGCCCAGTACGCTATCTGAAATAGGAGCGACGTAAGATGAACAAATGTGATAGAATTACGCTGAATTCTTATATTAACCGTAATATAAAATGATCTAATCGGGTCTCTGATTGCCCTACCCTAGAAGTTTAATAGTGCATTTTACTCGCCATTTCATGCGCTTTGAGATGCCGCTTAGCCCAATACGCTATCTGAAATAGGAGCGACGTAAATTGAACAATTGTGATAGAATTTCGCTGAATTCTTATCTTAAACTTCATGTAAAATGATCTAATCGGGTCTCTGATTGCCCTACCCTAGAAGTTTAATAGTGCATTTTACTCGCCCTTTCGTGCGCTTTGAGATGCCGCTTAGCCCAATTCGCTATCTGAAATAGGAGCGATGTAAATTGAACAAATGTGATAGAATTTTGCTGAATTCTTAAATTAACCATAATATAAAATGATGTAATCGGGTCTCTGTTCGCCCTACCCAAGAAGTTTAATAGTGCATTTCTCTCGTCATTTCATGCGCTTTGAGATGCCGCTTAGCGCAATAGCTATCTGAAATAGGAGCGACGTAAATTGAACAAATGTGATAGAATTTCGCTGAATTCTTATATTAACCAAAATATAAAATGATCTAATGGGATCTCTGTTTGCCCTACCCTAGAAGTTTAATAGTGCATTTTACTCGCCCTTTCGTGCGCTTTGAGATGCCGCTTAGCCCAATACGCTGTCTGAAATAGGAGCGACGTAAATTGAACAAATGTGATAGAAGTTCCCTGAATACTTATATTAACCTTAATATAAAATGATGTAATCGGGTCTCTGTTCGCCCTACCCAAGAAGTTTAATAGTGCATTTCTCTCGTCATTTCATGCGCTTTGAGATGCCGCTTAGCGCAATAGCTGTCTGAAATAGGAGCGACGTAAATTGAACAAATGTGATAGAATTTCCCTGAAATCTTATATTAAAGAAAATATAAAATGATCTAAGCGGGACTCTGATTGCCCTATCATAGACGTTTAGTAGTGCATTTTACTCGCCCTTCCACGCGCCTTAAGATGCCGCCTAGCCCAGTACACTATCTGAAATAGGAGCGACGTAAATTGAAAAAATGTGATAGAATTACGCTGAATTCTTATATTAACCAAAATATAAAATGATCTAATGGGGTCTCTGTTTGCCCTACCCTAGAAGTTTAATAGTCCATTTTACTCGCCATTTCTTGCGCTTTGAGATGCCGCTTAGCCCAATACGCTGTCTGAAATAGGAGCGACGTAAAATGAACAAATGTGATAGGATTTCGCTGAATTCTTAAATTAACCATAATATAAAATGATCTAATCGGGTCTATATGTGCCCAACCCTAGAAGCTTAATAGTGCATTTTACTCGCCATTTCCTGCGCTTTGAGATGCTGCTTAGCCCAATACGCTATCTGAAATACGAGCGACGTAAATTGAACAAATGTGATAGAATTTCGCTGAATTCTTATATTAACCAAAATATGAAATGATCTTATCGGGTCTCTGATTGCCCTACCCTAGAAGTTTCATAGTGCATTTTACTCGCCCTTTCGTGCGCTGTGAGATGCCGCTTAGCCCAATACGCTATCTGAAATAGGAGCGACGTAAATTGAACAAATGTGATAGAATTTCGCTGAATTCTTATATTAACCAAAATATAAAATGATCTAATCGGGTCTCTGATTGCCCTACCCTAGAAGTTTAATAGTGCATTTTACTCGCCATTTCATGCGCTTTGATTTGCCGCCTAGCCCATTACGCTATCTGAAATAGGAGCTACGTAAGTTGAACAAATGTCACAGAATTACGCTGAATTCTTATGTTAACCGTAATATAAAATGATCTAATCGGGTCTCTGTTTGCCTTATCCTAGAAGTTTAAGAGTGCATTTTACTCGCCATTTCATGCGCTTTGAGATGCCGCTTAGCCCAATACGCTATCTGAAATAGGAGTGACGTAAATTGAACAAATGTGATAGAATTTCGCTGAATTCTTATATTAACCAAAATATAAAATGATCTAATCGGGTCTCTGATTGCCCTACCCTAGAAGTTTAATAGTGCATTTTACTCGCCATTTCATGCGCTTTGAGATGCCGCTTAGCCCAATACGCTATCTGAAATAGGAGCGACATAAATTAAACAAATGTGATAGAACTTCGCCGAATTCTTATATTAACCGTAATATAAAATGATCTATTCGGGTATCTGTTCGCCCTACCCTAGAAGTTTAATAGTGCATTTCACTCGCCATTCCATGCGCTTTGAGATGCCGCTTAGCCCAATACGCTATCTGAAATAGGAGCGATGTAAATTGAACAAATGTGATAGAATTTCGCTGAATTCTTATATTAACCTTAATGTAAAATGATCTAATCGGGTCTTTGTTCGCCCTACCCAAGAAGTTTAATAGTGCATTTCACTCGTCATTTCATGCGCTTTGCGATGCCGCTTAGCCCAATAAGCTATCTGAAATTGGAGCGACGTATATTGAACAAATGTGATAGAATTTCGCTGAATTCTTATATTAACCAAAATATAAAATGATCTTATCGGGTCTCTGATTGCCCTATCATAGAAGTTTAATAGTGCATTTTACTCGCCATTCCACGCGCTTTAAGATGCCGCCTAGCCCAGTACGCTATCTGAAATAGGAGCGACGTAAATTGAACAAATGTGATAGAATTTCGCTGAATTCTTATTTTAACCTTAATGTAAAATGATCTAATCGGGTCTTTGTTCGCCCTACCCTAGAAGTTTAATAGTGCATTTCACTCGTCATTTCATGCGCTTTGAGTTGCCGCTTAGCCCAATAAGCTATCTGAAATAGGAGCGACGTAAATTGAACAAACGTGATAGAACTTCGCTGAATTCTTATATTAACCGTAATATAAAATGTTCTTATCGGGTCTCTAATTGCCCCACCCTAGAAGTTTAATAGTGCATTTTACTCGCCCTTGCGTGCGCTTTGAGATGCCGCTTAGCCCAATACGCTATCTGAAATAGGAGCGACGTAAATTGAACAAATGTGATAGAATTTCGCTGGATTCTTATATTAACCAAAATATAAAATGAACTAATCGGGTCTCTGATTGCCCTATCATAGAAGTTTAATAGTGCATTTTACTCGCCATTCCACGCGGTATAAGTTGCCGCCTAGCCCAGTACGCTATCTGAAATAGGAGCTACGTAACTTGAACAAATGCGATAGAATATCGCTGAATTCTTATATTAACCATAATATAAAATGATGTAATCGGATCTCTGTTCGCCCTACCCAAGAAGTTTAATAGTGCATTTTACGAGTCATTTCTTGCGCTTTGAGATGCCGCTTAGCCCAATACGCTATCTGAAATAGGAGCGACGTAAATTGAACAAATGTGATAGAATTTCGCTGAATTCTTATATTAACCAAAATATAAAATGATCTTATCGGGTCTCTGATTGCCCTATCATAGAAGTTTAATAGTGCATTTTACTCGCCCTTCCACGCGCTTTAAGACGCCGCCTAGCCCAGTACGCTATCTGAAATAGGAGCGACGTAAGATGAACAAATGTGATAGAATTACGCTGAATTCTTATATTAACCGTAATATAAAATGATCTAATCGGGTCTCTGATTGCCCTACCCTAGAAGTTTAATAGTGCATTTTACTCGCCATTTCATGCGCTTTGAGATGCCGCTTAGCCCAATACGCTATCTGAAATAGGAGCGACGTAAATTGAACAATTGTGATAGAATTTCGCTGAATTCTTATCTTAAACTTCATGTAAAATGATCTAATCGGGTCTCTGATTGCCCTACCCTAGAAGTTTAATAGTGCATTTTACTCGCCCTTTCGTGCGCTTTGAGATGCCGCTTAGCCCAATTCGCTATCAGAAATAGGAGCGACGTAAATTGAACAAATGTGATAGAATTTCGCTGAATTCTTATATTAACCGTAATATAAAATGATCTAATCGGGTCTCTGTTTGCCTTACCCTAGAAGTTTAATAGTGCATTTTACTCGCCATTTCATGCGCTTTGAGATGCCGCTTAGCCCAATATGCTATCTGATATAGGAGCAACGTAAATTGAACAAATGTGATAGAATTACGCTGAATTCTTATATTAACCAAAATATAAAATGATCTAATCGGGTCTCTGATTGCCCTATCATAGAAGATTAATAGTGCACTGTACTCGCCATACCACGCGCTTTAAGATGCCGCCTAGCCCAGTATGCTATCTGAAATAGGAACGACGTAAATTGAACAAATGTGATAGAATTTTGCTGAATTCTTAAATTAACCATAATATAAAATGATCTAATCGGGTCTCTGATTGCCCTACCCTAGAAGTTTAATAGTGCATTTTACTCGTCATTTCATGCGCTTTGAGATGCCGCTTAGCCCAATAAGCTGTCTGAAATAGGAGCGACGTAAATTGAGCAAATGTGATAGAAGTTCCCTGAATACTTGCACTACTAAACTTATATTAACCTTAATGTAAAATGATCTAATCGGGTCTCTGTTCGCCGTGCCCTAGAAGTTTAATAGTGCATTTTACTCGCCATTTCATGCGCTTTGAGATGCCGCTTAGCCCAATACGCTATCTGAAATAGGAGCGACGTAAAATGAACAAATGTGATAGGATTTCGCTGAATTCTTAAATTAACCATAATATAAAATGATCTAATCGGGTCTCTATGTGCCCAACCCTAGAAGCTTAATAGTGCATTTTACTCGCCATTTCCTGCGCTTTGAGATGCCTCTTAGCCCAATACGCTATCTGAAATAGACGTAAATTGAACAAATGTGATAGAATTTCCCTGAAATGTTATAGTAAACAAAATATAAAATGATCTATTCGGAACTCTGATTGCCCTATCATAGAAGTTTAGTAGTGCATTTTACTCGCCCTTCCACGCGCTTTAAGATGCCGCCTAGCGCAGTACGCTATCTGAAATAGGAGCGACGTTAGTTGAACAAATGTGATTGAATTACGCTGTATTCTTATATTAACCGTAATATAAAATGATCTATTCGGGTCTCTGTTCGCCCTACCCTATAAGTTTAATAGTGCATTTCACTCGCCATTCCATGCGCTTTGGGATGCCGCTTAGCCCAATACGCTATCTGAAATAGGGGCGACGTAAATTGAACAAATGTGATAGAATTTCGCTGAATTCTTATATTAACCAAAATATAAAATGATCTTATCGGGTCTCTGATTGCCCTACCCTAGAAGTTTAATAGTGCATCTTACTCGCCCTTTCGTGCGCTTTGAGATGCCGCTTAGCCCAATACGCTATCTGAAATAGGAGCGACGTAAATTGAACAAATGTGATAGAATTTCGCTGGATTCTTATATTAACCAAAATAGAAAATGATCTAATCGGGTCTCTGATTGCCCTATCATAGGAGTTTAATAGTGCATTTTACACGCCATTCCACGCGCTTTAAGTTACCGCCTAGCCCAATACGCTATCTGAAATAGGGGCGACGTAAATTGAACAAATGTGATAGAATTTCGCTGAATTCTTATATTAACCAAAATATAAAATGATCTTATCGGGTCTCTGATTGCCCTACCCTAGAAGTTTAATAGTGCATTTTACTCGCCCTTTCGTGCGCTTTGAGATGCCGCTTAGCCCAATACGCTATCTGAAATAGGAGCGACGTAAATTGAACAAATGTGATAGAATTTCGCTGAATTCTTGTATTAACCAAAATATAAAATGATCTAATCGGGTCTCTGATTGCCCTATCATAGAAGTTTAATAGTGCATTTTACTCGCCATTCCTCGCGCTTTAAGATGCCGCCTATCCGGGTACGCTATCTGAAATAGGAGCGACGTAAATTGAACAAATGTGATAGAATTTTTCTGAATTCTTAAATTAACCATAATATGAAATGACCTAATCGGGTCTCTGTTTGCCCTACCCTAGAAGTTTAATAGTGCATTTTACTCGCCATTTCTTGCGCTTTGAGATGCCGCTTAGCCCAATACGCTATCTGAAATATCAGCGACGTAAATTGAACAAATGTGAGAGAATTTCGCTGAATTCTTAAATTAACCATAATATAAAATGATCTAATGTGGTCTCTGTTTGCCCTACCCTAGGAGTTTAATAGTGCATTTTACTCGCCACTTCATGCGCTTTGAGATGCCGCTTAGCCCAATAAGCTATCTGAAATAGGAGCGACGTAAATTGAACAAATGTGGTAGAATTTCGCTGAATTCTTATATTAACCAAAATATAAAATGATCTAATCGGGTCTCTGATTGCCCTATCATAGAAGTTTAATAGTGCATTTTACTCGTCACTCCACGCGCTTTAAGATGCCGCCTAGCCCAGTACGCTATCTGAAATAGGAGCGACGTAAATTGAACAAATGTGATAGAATTTTGCTGAATTCTTAAATTAACCATAATATAAAATGATGTAATCGGGTCTCTGTTCGCCCTACCCAAGAAGTTTAATAGTGCATTTCTCTCGTCATTTCATGCGCTTTGAGATGCCGCTTAGCCCAATAAGCTATCTGAAATAGGAGCGACGTAAATTGAACAAATGTGATAGAATTTCCCTGATATCTTATATTAAACAAAATATAAAATGATCTAAACGGGACTCTGATTGCCCTATCATAGAAGTTTAGTAGTGCATTTTACTCGCCCTTCCACGCGCTTTAAGATGCCGCCTAGCCCAGTACACTATCTGAAATAGGAGCGACGTATGTTGAACAAATGTGATAGAATTTCGCTGAATTCTTAAATTAACCATAATATAAAATGATCTAATGGGGTCTCTGTTTGCCCTACCCTAGAAGTTTAATAATGCATTTTACTCGCCATTTCTTGCGCTTTGAGATGCCGCTTAGCCCAATACGCTATCTGTAATAGGAGCGACGTAAATTGAACAAATGTGATAGAATTTTTCTGAATTCTTAAATTAACCATAATATGAAATGACCTAATCGGGTCTCTGTTTGCCCTGCCCTAGAAGTTTAATAGTGCATTTTACTCGCCATTTCTTGCGCTTTGAGATGCCGCTTAGCCCAATACGCTATCTGAAATATCAGCGACGTAAATTGAACAAATGTGAGAGAATTTCGCTGAATTCTTAAATTAACCATAGTATAAAATGATCTAATGGGGTCTCTGTTTGCCCTACCCTAGAAGTTTAATAGTGCATTTTACTCGCCATTTCTTGCGCTTTGAGATGCCGCTTAGCACAAGTCGCTATCTGAAATAGGAGCGATGTAAATTGAACAAATGTGATAGAATTTCGCTGAATTCTTATATTAACCTTAATGTAAAATGATCTAATCGGGTCTTTGTTCGCCCTACCCAAGAAGTTTAACAGTGCATTTCACTCGTCAATTCATGCGCTTTGCGATGCCGCTTAGCCCAATAAGCTATCTGAAATTGGAGAGACGTAAATTGAACAAATGTGATAGAATTTCGCTGAATTCTTATATTAACCGTAATATAAAATGTTCTTATCGGGTCTCTGATTGCCCCACCCTAGAAGTTTAATAGTGCATTTTACTCGCCATTTCATGCGCTTTGAGATGCCTCTTAGCCCAATACGCTATCTGAAATGGGAGCGACGTAAATTGAACAAATGTGATAGAATTTCGCTGAATTCTTATATTAACCAAAATATAAAATGATCTAATCCGGTCTCTGTTTGCCCTACCCTAGAAGTTGAATAGTGCATTGTACGAGCCATTTCTTGCGCTTTGAGATGCAGCTTAGCCCAATAGGCTATCTGAAATAGGAGCGACGTAAATTGAACAAATGTGATAGAATTTCGCTGGATTCTTATATTAACCAAAATATAAAATGATCTAATCGGGTCTCTGATTGCCCTATCATAGAAGTTTAATAGTGCATTTTACTCGCCATTCCTCGCGGTTTAAGTTGCGGCCTAGCCCAGTACGCTACCTGAAATAGGAGCTACGTAACTTGAACAAATGTGACAGAATTACGCTGAATTCTTATATTAACCGTAATATAAAATGATCTAATCGGGTCTCTGTTTGCCTTATCCTAGAAGTTTAATAGTGCATTTTACTCGCCATTTCATGCGCTTTGAGATGCCGCTTAGCCCAATAAGCTATCTGAAATAGGAGCGATGTAACTTGAACAAATGTGATAGAATTTCGCTGAATTCTTAAATTAACCAAAATATAAAATGATCTAATCGGGTCTCTGATTGCCCTATTATAGAAGTTTGATAGTGCATTTTACTCGCCATTCCACGCGCTTTAAGATGCCGCCTAGCCCAGTATGCTATCTGAAATAGGAGCGACGTAAGTTGAACAAATGTGATAGAATAACGCTGAATTCTTATATTAACCGTAATATAAAATGATCTAATCGGGTCTCTGTTTGCCTTATCCTAGAAATTTAATAGTGCATTTTACTCGTCAATTCATGCGCTTTGCGATGCCGCTTAGCCCAATAAGCTATCTGAGATAGGAGCGACGTAAATTGAACAAATGTGATAGAATTTCGCTGAATTCTTATATTAACCAAAATATAAAATGATCTAATCGGGTCTCTGATTGCCCTATCATAGAAGTTTAACAGTGCATTTTACTCGCCATTCCACGCGCTTTACGTTGCCGCCTAGCCCAGCACGCTATCTGAAATAGGAGCTACGTAAGTTGAACAAATGTCACAAAATTACGCTGAATTCTTATATTAACCGTAATATAAAATGATCTAATCGGGTCTCCGTTTGCCTTATCCTAGAAGTTTAATAGTGCATTTTACTCGCCATTTCATGCGCTTTGAGGTGCCGCTTAGCCCAGTACGCTATCTGAAATAGGAGCGACGTAAATTGAACGAATGTGATAGAATTTCGCTGAATTCTTATATTAACCAAAATATAAAATGATCTAATCGGGTCTCTGATTGCCCTATCATAGTTGTTTAAGAGTGCATTTTACTCGCCATTCCATCCGCTTTGAGATGCCGCTTAGCCCAATACGCTATCTGAAATAGGAGCGACGAAAATTGAACAAATGTGATAGGATTTCGCTGAATTCTTATATTAACCAAAATATAAAATGATCTTATCGGGTCTCTGATTGCCCTACCATAGAAGTTTAATAGTGCATTTTACTCGCCCTTTCGTGCGCTTTGAGATGCCGCTTAGCCTAATACGCTATCTGAAATAGGAGCGACGTAAATTGAACAAATGTGATAGAATTTCGCTGGATTCTTATATTAACCAAAATATAAAATGATATAATCGGGTCTCTGATTGCCCTCTCATAGAAGTTTATAGTGCATTTTACTCGCCATTCCACGCGCTTTAAGTTGCCGCCTATCCCAGTACGCTATCCGAAATAGGAGCTACGTAAGTTGAACAAATGTCACAGAATTACGCTGAATTCTTATGTTAACCGTAATATAAAATTATCTAATCGGGTCTCTGTTTGCCTTATCCTAGAAGTTTAATAGTGCATTTTGCACGCCTTTTCATGCGCTTTGAGATGCCGCTTAGCCCAATACGCTATCTGAAATAGGAGCGACGTAAATTGAACAAATGTGATAGAATTTCGCTGAATTCTTATATTAACCAAAATATAAAATGATCTAATCGGGTCTCTGATTGCCCTACCCTAGAAGTTTAATAGTGCATTTTACTCCCCATTTCATGCGCTTTGAGATGCCGCTTAGCCCAATACGCTATCTGAAATAGGAGCGACGTAAATTGAACAAATGTGATAGAATTTCGCTGAATTCTTATATTAACCAAAATATAAAATGATCTAATCGGGTCTCTGATTGCCCTACCCTAGAAGTTTAATAGTGCATTTTACTCGCCATTTCATGCGCTTTGAGTTGCCGCCTAGCCCAGTACGCTATCTGGAATAGGAGCTACGTAAGTTGAACAAATGTCACAGAATTACGCTGAATTCTTATGTTAACCGTAATATAAAATGATCTAATCGGGTCTCTGTTTGCCTTATCCTAGAAGTTTAAGAGTGCATTTTACTCGCCATTTCATGCGCTTTGAGATGCCGCTTAGCCCAATACGCTATCTGAAATAGGAGCGACGTAAATTGAACAAATGTGATATAATTTCGCTGAATTCTTATTTTAACCTTATTGTAAAATGATCTAATCGGGTCTTTGTTCGCCCTACCCTAGAAGTTTAATAGTGCATTTCACTCGTCATTTCATGCGCTTTGAGTTGCCGCTTAGCCCAATAAGCTATCTGAAATAGGAGCGACGTAAATTGAACAAATGTGATAGAACTTCGCTGAATTCTTATATTAACCGTAATATAAAATGATCTTATCGGGTCTCTGATTGCCCCACCCTAGAAGTTCAATAGTGCATTTTACTCGCCCTTTCGTGCGCTTTGAGATGCCGCTTAGCCCAATACGCTATCTGAAATAGGAGCGACGTAAATTGAACAAATGTGATAGAATTTCGCTGAATTCTTTTATTTACCATAATGTTAAATGATCTAATCGGGTCTCTGTTCGCCCTAGCGTAGAAGCTTAATAGTGCATTTTATTCGTCATTTCATGCGCTTTGAGATGCCGCTTAGCCCCATACGCTATCTGAAATAGGAGCGACGCAAATTGAACTAATGCGATAGAATATCGCTGAATTCTTATATTAACCATAATATAAAATGATGTAATCGGGTCTCTGTTCGCCGTACCCCAGAAGTTTAATAGTGCATTTCTCTCGTCATTTCATGCGCTTTGAGATGCCGCTTAGCCCAATAGCTATCTGAAATAGGAGCGACGTAAATTGAACAAATGTGATAGAATTTCCCTGAAATCTTATATTAACCGTAATATAAAATGATCTAATCGGGTCTCTGTTTGCATTACCCTAGAAGTTTAATAGTGCATTTTACTCGCCATTCCACGCGCTTTAGGATGCCGCCTAGCCCAGTACACTATCTGAAATAGGAGCGACGCATGTTGAACAAATGTGATAGAATTACGCTGAATTCTTATATTAACCGTAATATAAAATGATCTAATCGGGTCTCTGTTTGCATTACCATAGAAGTTTAATAGTGCATTTTACGAGCCATTTCTTGCGCTTTGAGATGCAGCTTAGCCCAATACGCTATCCGAAACAGGAGCGACGTAAATTGAACAAATGTGATAGAATTTTGCTGAATTCTTAAATTAACCATAATATAAAATGATCTAATCTGGTCTCTGATTGCCCTACCCTAGAAGTTTAATAGTGCATTTTACTCGCCCTTTCGTGCGCTTTGAGATGCCGCTTAGCCCAATACGCTATCTGAAATATCAGCGACGTAAGTTGAACAAATGTGAGAGAATTTCGCTGAATTCTTAAATTAACCATAATATAAAATGATCTAATGTTGTCTCTGTTTGCCCTACCCTAGAAGTTTAATAGTGCATTTTACTCGTCATTTCTTGCGCTTTGAGATGCCGCTCAGCACAAGTCGCTATCTGAAATAGGAGCGATGTAAATTGAACAAATGTGATAGAATTTCGCTGAATTCTTATATTAACCTTAATGTAAAATGATCTAATCGTGTCTTTGTTCGCCCTACCCTAGAAGTTTAATAGTGCATTTTACTCGCCACTTCATGCGCTTTGAGATGCCGCTTAGCCCAATAAGCTATCTGAAATAGGAGCGACGTAAATTGAACAAATGTGGTAGAATTTCGCTGAATTCTTATATTAACCAAAATATAAAATGATCTAATCGGGTCTCTGATTGCCCTATCATAGAAGTTTAATAGTGCATTTTACTCGTCACTCCACGCGCTTTAAGATGCCGCCTAGCCCAGTACGCTATCTGAAATAGGAGCGACGTAAATTGAACAAATGTGATAGAATTTTGCTGAATTCTTAAATTAACCATAATATAAAATGATCTAATCGGGTCTATATGTGCCCAACCCTAGAAGCTTAATAGTGCATTTTACTCGCCATTTCTTGCGCTTTGAGATGCCGCTTAGCCCAATACGCTATCTGAAATAGGAGCGACGTAAATTGAACAAATGTGATAGAATTTCCCTGAAATCTTATATTAAACAATACATAAAATGATCTAATCGGGTCTCTGTTTGCATTACCCTCGAAGTTTAATAGTACATTTTACTCGTCTTTCCACGCGCTTTAAGATGCCGCCTATCCGAGTGCGCTATCTGAAATAGGAGCGACGTAAGTTGAACAAATGTGATAGAATTTCGCTGAATTCTTATATTAACCAAAATATAAAATGATCTAATCGGGTCTCTGATTGCCCTACCCTAGAAGTTTAATAGTGCATTTTACTCGCCATTTCATGCGCTTTGAGATGCCGCTTAGCCCAATACGCTATCTGAAATAGGAGCGACGTAAATTGAACGAATGTGATAGAACTTCGCTGAATTCTTATATTAACCATAATATAAAATGATCTAATCGGGTCTCAGATTGCCCTACCCTAGAAGTTTAATAGTGCATTTTACTCACCATTCCACGCGCTTTAAGTTGCGGCCTAGCCCAGTACGCTATCTGAAATAGGAGCTACGTAAGTTGAACAAATGTCACAGAATTACGCTGAATTCTTATATTAACCGTAATATAAAATGATCTAATCGGGTCTCTGTTTGCCTTATCCTAGAAGTTTAATAGTGCATTTTACTCGTCATTTCATGCGCTTTGAGATGCCGCTTAGCCCAATACGGTATCTGCAATAGGATCGACGTAAATTGAACAAATGAGATAGAATTTCGCTGAATTCTTAAATTAACCATAATATAAAGTGATCTAAACTGGTCTCTGTTTGCCCCACCCTAGAAGTTTAATAGTGCATTTTACTCGCCATTTCTTGCGCTTTGAGATGCCGCTTAGCCCAATATGCTATCTGAAATAGGAGCGACGTAAATTGAACAAATGTGATAGAATTTCCCTGAAATCTTATATTAAACAAAATATAAAATGATCTAAACGGGACTCTGATTGCCCTATCATAGAAGTTTAGTAGTGCATTTTACTCGCCCTTCCACGCGCTTTAAGATGCCGCCTAGCCCAGTACACTATCTGAAATAGGAGCGACGTATGTTGAACAAATGTGATAGAATTACGCTGAATTCTTATATTAACCGTAATATAAAATGATCTAATCGGGTCTCTGTTTGCATTACCATAGAAGTTTAATAGTGCATTTTACTCGCCATTTCATGCGCTTTGAGATGCCGCTCAGCCCAATACGGTATCTGCAATAGGATCGACGTAAATTGAACAAATGAGATAGAATTTCGCTGCATTCTTAAATTAACCATAATATAAAGTGATCTAAACTGGTCTCTGTTTGCCCCACCCTAGAAGTTTAATAGTGCATTTTACTCGCCATTTCTTGCGCTTTGAGATGCCGCTTAGCCCAATACGCTATCTGAAATAGGAGCAACGTAAATTGAACAAATGTGATAGAATTTCGCTGAATTCTTAAATTAACCATAATATAAAATGATCTAATGGGGTCTCTGTTTGCCCTACCCTAGAAGTTTAATAGTGCATTTTACTCGCCATTTCTTGCGCTTTGAGATGCCGCTTAGCCCAATATGCTATCTGAAATAGGAGCGACGTAAATTGAACAAATGTGATAGAATTTTTCTGAATTCTTAAATTAACCATAATATGAAATGACCTAATCGGGTCTCTGTTTGCCCTACCCTAGAAGTTTAATAGTGCATTTTACTCGCCATTTCTTGCGCTTTGAGATGCCGCTTAGCCCAATACGCTATCTGAAATATCAGCGACGTAAATTGAACAAATGTGATAGAATTTCCCTGAAATCTTATATTAACCGTAATATAAAATGGTCTAATCGGGTCTCTGTTTGCATTACCCTCGAAGTTTAATAGTGCATTTTACTCGCCTTTCCACGCGCTTTAAGATGCCGCCTATCCGAGTACGCTATCTGAAATAGGAGCGACGTAAGTTGAACAAATGTGATAGAATAACGCTGAATTCTTATATTAACCGTAATATAAAATGGTCTAATCGGGTCTCCATTTGCCTTATCCTAGAAGTTTAATAGTGCATTTTACTCGCCATTTCACGCGCATGGAGATGCCGCTTAGCCCAATACGCTATTTGAAATAGGAGCGATGTAAATTGAACAAATGTGATAGAATTTCGCTGAATTCTTAAATTAACCATAATATGAAATGACCTAATCGGGTCTCTGTTCGCCCTACCCAAGAAGTTTAATAGTGCATTTCTCTCATCATTTCATACGCTTTGAGATGCCGCTTAGCCCAATACGCTATCTGAAATAGGAGCGACGTAAATTGAACAAATGTGATAGAATTTCCCTGAAATCTTATATTAAACAATACATAAAATGATCTAATCGGGTCTCTGTTTGCATTACCCTCGAAGTTTAATAGTGCATTTTACTCGTCTTTCCACGCGCTTTAAGATGCCGCCTATCCGAGTGCGCTATCTGAAATAGGAGCGACGTAAGTTGAACAAATGTGATAGAATTTCGCTGAATTCTTTTATTTACCATAATGTTAAATGATCTAATCGGGTCTCTGTTCGCCCTAGCGTAGAAGCTTAATAGTGCATTTTAGTCGTCATTTCATGCGCTTTGAGATGCCGCTTAGCCCAATACGCTATCTGAAATAGGAGCGACGTAAATTGAACAAATGTGATAGAATTACGCTGAATCCTTATATTAACCAAAATATAAAATGATCTAATCGGGTCTCTGATTGCCCTATTATAGAAGTTTAATAGTGCATTTTACTCGCCATTCCACGCGCTTTAAGATGCCGCCTAGCCCAATACGCTATATGAAATAGGAGCGACGTAAAATGAACAAATGTGATAGGATTTCGCTGAATTCTTAAATTAACCATAATATAAAATGATCTAATCGGGTCTATATGTGCCCAACCCTAGAAGCTTAATAGTGCATTTTACTCGCCATTTCTTGCGCTTTGAGATGCCGCTTAGCCCAATACGCTATCTGAAATAGGAGCGACGTAAATTGAACAAATGTGATAGAATTTCCCTGAAATCTTATATTAAACAATACATAAAATGATCTAATCGGGTCTCTGTTTGCATTACCCTCGAAGTTTAATAGTACATTTTACTCGTCTTTCCACGCGCTTTAAGATGCCGCCTATCCGAGTGCGCTATCTGCAATAGGATCGACGTAAATTGAACAAATGAGATAGAATTTCGCTGAATTCTTAAATTAACCATAATATAAAGTGATCTAAACTGGTCTCTGTTTGCCCCACCCTAGAAGTTTAATAGTGCATTTTACTCGCCATTTCTTGCGCTTTGAGATGCCGCTTAGCCCAATATGCTATCTGAAATAGGAGCGACGTAAATTGAACAAATGTGATAGAATTTCCCTGAAATCTTATATTAAACAAAATATAAAATGATCTAAACGGGACTCTGATTGCCCTATCATAGAAGTTTAGTAGTGCATTTTACTCGCCCTTCCACGCGCTTTAAGATGCCGCCTAGCCCAGTACACTATCTGAAATAGGAGCGACGTATGTTGAACAAATGTGATAGAATTACGCTGAATTCTTATATTAACCGTAATATAAAATGATCTAATCGGGTCTCTGTTTGCATTACCATAGAAGTTTAATAGTGCATTTTACTCGCCATTTCATGCGCTTTGAGATGCCGCTCAGCCCAATACGGTATCTGCAATAGGATCGACGTAAATTGAACAAATGAGATAGAATTTCGCTGAATTCTTAAATTAACCATAATATAAAGTGATCTAAACTGGTCTCTGTTTGCCCCACCCTAGAAGTTTAATAGTGCATTTTACTCGCCATTTCTTGCGCTTTGAGATGCCGCTTAGCCCAATACGCTATCTGAAATAGGAGCAACGTAAATTGAACAAATGTGATAGAATTTCGCTGAATTCTTAAATTAACCATAATATAAAATGATCTAATGGGGTCTCTGTTTGCCCTACCCTAGAAGTTTAATAGTGCATTTTACTCGCCATTTCTTGCGCTTTGAGATGCCGCTTAGCCCAATATGCTATCTGAAATAGGAGCGACGTAAATTGAACAAATGTGATAGAATTTTTCTGAATTCTTAAATTAACCATAATATGAAATGACCTAATCTGGTCTCTGTTTGCCCTACCCTAGAAGTTTAATAGTGCATTTTACTCGCCATTTCTTGCGCTTTGAGATGCCGCTTAGCCCAATACGCTATCTGAAATATCAGCGACGTAAATTGAACAAATGTGAGAGAATTTCGCTGAATTCTTAAATTAACCATAATATAAAATGATCTAATGGGGTCTCTGTTTGCCCTACCCTAGAAGTTTAATAGTGCATTTTACTCGCCATTTCTTGCGCTTTGAGATGCCGCTTAGCACAAGTCGCTATCTGAAATAGGAGCGATGTAAATTGAACAAATGTGATAGAATTTCGCTGAATTCTTATATTAACCTTAATGTAAAATGATCTAATCGGGTCTTTGTTCGCCCTACCCAAGAAGTTTAATAGTGCATTTCACTCGTCAATTCATGCGCTTTGCGATGCCGCTTAGCCCAATAAGCTATCTGAAATTGGAGCGACGTAAATTGAACAAATGTGATAAAATTTCGCTGAATTCTTATATTAACCGTAATATAAAATGTTCTTATCGGGTCTCTGATTGCCCCACCCTAGAAGTTTAATAGTGCATTTTACTCGCCATTTCATGCGCTTTGAGATGCCTCTTAGCCCAATACGCTATCTGAAATAGGAGCGACGTAAATTGAACAAATGTGATAGAATTTCGCTGAATTCTTATATTAACCAAAATATAAAATGATCTAATCCGGTCTCTGTTTGCCCTACCCTAGAAGTTGAATAGTGCATTGTACGAGCCATTTCTTGCGCTTTGAGATGCAGCTTAGCCCAGTACGCTACCTGAAATAGGAGCTACGTAACTTGAACAAATGTGACAGAATTACGCTGAATTCTTATATTAACCGTAATATAAAATGATCTAATCGGGTCTCTGTTTGCCTTATCCTAGAAGTTTAATAGTGCATTTTACTCGCCATTTCATGCGCTTTGAGATGCCGCTTAGCCCAATAAGCTATCTGAAATAGGAGCGATGTAACTTGAACAAATGTGATAGAATTTCGCTGAATTCTTAAATTAACCATAATATGAAATGACCTAATCGGGTCTCTGTTTGCCCTACCCTAGAAGTTTAATAGAGCATTTTACTCGTCATTTCATGCGCTTTGAGATGCCGCCTAGCCCAGTACGCTATCTGAAATAGGAGCGACGTAAATTGAACAAATGTGATAGAATTTCGCTGAAATCTTTTATTTACCATAATGTTAAATGATCTAATCGGGTCTCTGTTCGCCCTAGCGTAGAAGCTTAATAGTGCATTTTATTCGTCATTTCATGCGCTTTGAGATGCCGCTTAGCCCAATACGCTATCTGAAATAGGAGCGACGCAAATTGAACAAATGCGATAGAATATCGCTGAATTCTTATATTAACCATAATATAAAATGATGTAATCGGGTCTCTGTCCGCCCTACCCAAGAAGTTTAATAGTGCATTTCTCTCGTCATTTCATGCGCTTTGAGATGCCGCTTAGCCCAATAGCTATCTGAAATAGGAGCGACGTAAATTGAACAAATGTGATAGAATTTCCCTGAAATCTTATATTAAACAATACATAAAATGATCTAAACGGGACTCTGATTGCCCTACCATAGAAGTTTATTAGTGCATTTTACTCGCCCTTCCACGCGCTTTAAGATGCCGCCTAGCCCAGTACACTATCTGAAATAGGAGCGACGTATGTTGAACAAATGTGATAGAATTACGCTGAATTCTTATATTAACCGTAATATAAAATGATCTAATTGGGTCTCTGTTTGCCTTACCCTAGAAGTTTAATAGTGCATTTTACTCGCCATTTCATGCGCTTTGAGATGCCGCTTAGCCCAATACGCTATCTGAAATAGGAGCGACGTAAATTGAACAAATGTGATAGAATTACGCTGAATCCTTATATTAACCAAAATATAAAATGATCTAATCGTGTCTCTGATTGCCCTATTATAGAAGTTTAATAGTGCATTTTACTCGCCATTCCACGCGCTTTAAGATGCCGCCTAGCCCAATACGCTATCTGAAATAGGAGCGACGTAAATTGAACAAATGTGATAGAATTTCGCTGAATTCTTATTTTAACCTGAATGTAAAATGATCTAATCGGGTCTTTGTTCGCCCTACCCTAGAAGTTTAATAGTGCATTTCACTCGTCATTTCATGCGCTTTGAGTTGCCGCTTAGCCCAATAGGCTATCTGAAATAGGAGCGACGTAAATTGAACAAATGTGATAGAACTTCGCTGAATTCTTATATTAACCGTAATATAAAATGATCTTATCGGGTCTCTGATTGCCCCACCCTAAAAGTTTAATAGTGCATTTTACTCGCCCTTTCGTGCGCTTTGAGATGCCGCTTAGCCCAATAGCTATCTGAAATAGGAGCGACGTAAATTGAACAAATGTGATAGAATTTCCCTGAAATCTTATATTAACCGTAATATAAAATGATCTAATCGGGTCTCTGTTTGCATTACCCTCGAAGTTTAATAGTGCATTTTACTCGCCTTTCCACGCGCTTTAAGATGCCGCCTATCCGAGTACGCTATCTGAAATAGGAGCGACGTAAGTTGAACAAATGTGATAGAATAACGCTGAATTCTTATATTAACCGTAATATAAAATGGTCTAATCGGGTCTCCATTTGCCTTATCCTAGAAGTTTAATAGTGCATTTTACTCGCCATTTCACGCGCATGGAGATGCCGCTTAGCCCAATACGCTATTTGAAATAGGAGCGATGTAAATTGAACAAATGTGATAGAATTTCGCTGAATTCTTAAATTAACCATAATATGAAATGACCTAATCGGGTCTCTGTTCGCCCTACCCAAGAAGTTTAATAGTGCATTTCTCTCGTCATTTCATACGCTTTGAGATGCCGCTTAGCCCAATACGCTATCTGAAATAGGAGCGACGTAAATTGAACAAATGTGATAGAATTTCCCTGAAATCTTATATTAAACAATACATAAATTGATCTAAACGGGACTCTGATTGCCCTACCATAGAAGTTTAGTAGTGCATTTTACTCGCCCTTCCACGCGCTTTAAGATGCCGCCTATCCGAGTACGCTATCTGAAATAGGAGCGACGTAAGTTGAACAAATGTGATAGAATAACGCTGAATTCTTATATTAACCGTAATATAAAATGATCTAATCGAGTCTCTGTTTGCCTTATCCTTGAAATTTAATAGTGCATTTTACTCGTCAATTCATGCGCTTTGCGATGCCGCTTAGCCCAATAAGCTATCTGAGATAGGAGCGACGTAAATTGAACAAATGTGATAGAATTTCGCTGAATTCTTATATTAACCAAAATATAAAATGATCTAATCGGGTCTCTGATTGCCCTATCATAGAAGTTTAACAGTGCATTTTACTCGCCATTCCACGCGCTTTACGTTGCCGCCTAGCCCAGCACGCTATCTGAAATAGGAGCTACGTAAGTTGAACAAATGTCACAAAATTACGCTGAATTCTTATATTAACCGTAATATAAAATGATCTAATCGGGTCTCCGTTTGCCTTATCCTAGAAGTTTAATAGTGCATTTTACTCGCCATTTCATGCGCTTTGAGGTGCCGCTTAGCCCAGTACGCTATCTGAAATAGGAGCGACGTAAATTGAACGAATGTGATAGAATTTCGCTGAATTCTTATATTAACCAAAATATAAAATGATCTAATCGGGTCTCTGATTGCCCTATCATAGTTGTTTAAGAGTGCATTTTACTCGCCATTCCATCCGCTTTGAGATGCCGCTTAGCCCAATACGCTATCTGAAATAGGAGCGACGAAAATTGAACAAATGTGATAGGATTTCGCTGAATTCTTATATTAACCAAAATATAAAATGATCTTATCGGGTCTCTGATTGCCCTACCATAGAAGTTTAATAGTGCATTTTACTCGCCCTTTCGTGCGCTTTGAGATGCCGCTTAGCCTAATACGCTATCTGAAATAGGAGCGACGTAAATTGAACAAATGTGATAGAATTTCGCTGAATTCTTATATTAACCAAAATATAAAATGATCTAATCGGGTCTCTGATTGCCCTACCCTAGAAGTTTAATAGTGCATTTTACTCCCCATTTCATGCGCTTTGAGATGCCGCTTAGCCCAATACGCTATCTGAAATAGGAGCGACGTAAATTGAACAAATGTGATAGAATTTCGCTGAATTCTTATATTAACCAAAATATAAAATGATCTAATCGGGTCTCTGATTGCCCTACCCTAGAAGTTTAATAGTGCATTTTACTCGCCATTTCATGCGCTTTGAGTTGCCGCCTAGCCCAGTACGCTATCTGGAATAGGAGCTACGTAAGTTGAACAAATGTCACAGAATTACGCTGAATTCTTATGTTAACCGTAATATAAAATGATCTAATCGGGTCTCTGTTTGCCTTATCCTAGAAGTTTAAGAGTGCATTTTACTCGCCATTTCATGCGCTTTGAGATGCCGCTTAGCCCAATACGCTATCTGAAATAGGAGCGACGTAAATTGAACAAATGTGATATAATTTCGCTGAATTCTTATTTTAACCTTAATGTAAAATGATCTAATCGGGTCTTTGTTCTCCCTACCCTAGAAGTTTAATAGTGCATTTCACTCGTCATTTCATGCGCTTTGAGTTGCCGCTTAGCCCAATAAGCTATCTGAAATAGGAGCGACGTAAATTGAACAAATGTGATAGAACTTCGCTGAATTCTTATATTAACCGTAATATAAAATGATCTTATCGGGTCTCTGATTGCCCCACCCTAGAAGTTCAATAGTGCATTTTACTCGCCCTTTCGTGCGCTTTGAGATGCCGCTTAGCCCAATACGCTATCTGAAATAGGAGCGACGTAAATTGAACAAATGTGATAGAATTTCGCTGAATTCTTTTATTTACCATAATGTTAAATGATCTAATCGGGTCTCTGTTCGCCCTAGCGTAGAAGCTTAATAGTGCATTTTATTCGTCATTTCATGCGCTTTGAGATGCCGCTTAGCCCCATACGCTATCTGAAATAGGAGCGACGCAAATTGAACTAATGCGATAGAATATCGCTGAATTCTTATATTAACCATAATATAAAATGATGTAATCGGGTCTCTGTTCGCCGTACCCCAGAAGTTTAATAGTGCATTTCTCTCGTCATTTCATGCGCTTTGAGATGCCGCTTAGCCCAATAGCTATCTGAAATAGGAGCGACGTAAATTGAACAAATGTGATAGAATTTCCCTGAAATCTTATATTAACCGTAATATAAAATGATCTAATCGGGTCTCTGTTTGCATTACCCTAGAAGTTTAATAGTGCATTTTACTCGCCATTCCACGCGCTTTAGGATGCCGCCTAGCCCAGTACACTATCTGAAATAGGAGCGACGCATGTTGAACAAATGTGATAGAATTACGCTGAATTCTTATATTAACCGTAATATAAAATGATCTAATCGGGTCTCTGTTTGCATTACCATAGAAGTTTAATAGTGCATTTTACGAGCCATTTCTTGCGCTTTGAGATGCAGCTTAGCCCAATACGCTATCCGAAACAGGAGCGACGTAAATTGAACAAATGTGATAGAATTTTAGTGAATTCTTAAATTAACCATAATATAAAATGATCTAATCTGGTCTCTGATTGCCCTACCCTAGAAGTTTAATAGTGCATTTTACTCGCCCTTTCGTGCGCTTTGAGATGCCGCTTAGCCCAATACGCTATCTGAAATATCAGCGACGTAAGTTGAACAAATGTGAGAGAATTTCGCTGAATTCTTAAATTAACCATAATATAAAATGATCTAATGTTGTCTCTGTTTGCCCTACCCTAGAAGTTTAATAGTGCATTTTACTCGTCATTTCTTGCGCTTTGAGATGCCGCTCAGCACAAGTCGCTATCTGAAATAGGAGCGATGTAAATTGAACAAATGTGATAGAATTTCGCTGAATTCTTATATTAACCTTAATGTAAAATGATCTAATCGTGTCTTTGTTCGCCCTACCCTAGAAGTTTAATAGTGCATTTTACTCGCCACTTCATGCGCTTTGAGATGCCGCTTAGCCCAATAAGCTATCTGAAATAGGAGCGACGTAAATTGAACAAATGTGGTAGAATTTCGCTGAATTCTTATATTAACCAAAATATAAAATGATCTAATCGGGTCTCTGATTGCCCTATCATAGAAGTTTAATAGTGCATTTTACTCGTCACTCCACGCGCTTTAAGATGCCGCCTAGCCCAGTACGCTATCTGAAATAGGAGCGACGTAAATTGAACAAATGTGATAGAATTTTGCTGAATTCTTAAATTAACCATAATATAAAATGATCTAATCGGGTCTATATGTGCCCAACCCTAGAAGCTTAATAGTGCATTTTACTCGCCATTTCTTGCGCTTTGAGATGCCGCTTAGCCCAATACGCTATCTGAAATAGGAGCGACGTAAATTGAACAAATGTGATAGAATTTCCCTGAAATCTTATATTAAACAATACATAAAATGATCTAATCGGGTCTCTGTTTGCATTACCCTCGAAGTTTAATAGTACATTTTACTCGTCTTTCCACGCGCTTTAAGATGCCGCCTATCCGAGTGCGCTATCTGAAATAGGAGCGACGTAAGTTGAACAAATGTGATAGAATTTCGCTGAATTCTTATATTAACCAAAATATAAAATGATCTAATCGGGTCTCTGATTGCCCTACCCTAGAAGTTTAATAGTGCATTTTACTCGCCATTTCATGCGCTTTGAGATGCCGCTTAGCCCAATACGCTATCTGAAATAGGAGCGACGTAAATTGAACGAATGTGATAGAACTTCGCTGAATTCTTATATTAACCATAATATAAAATGATCTAATCGGGTCTCAGATTGCCCTACCCTAGAAGTTTAATAGTGCATTTTACTCACCATTCCACGCGCTTTAAGTTGCGGCCTAGCCCAGTACGCTATCTGAAATAGGAGCTACGTAAGTTGAACAAATGTCACAGAATTACGCTGAATTCTTATATTAACCGTAATATAAAATGATCTAATCGGGTCTCTGTTTGCCTTATCCTAGAAGTTTAATAGTGCATTTTACTCGTCATTTCATGCGCTTTGAGATGCCGCTTAGCCCAATACGGTATCTGCAATAGGATCGACGTAAATTGAACAAATGAGATAGAATTTCGCTGAATTCTTAAATTAACCATAATATAAAGTGATCTAAACTGGTCTCTGTTTGCCCCACCCTAGAAGTTTAATAGTGCATTTTACTCGCCATTTCTTGCGCTTTGAGATGCCGCTTAGCCCAATATGCTATCTGAAATAGGAGCGACGTAAATTGAACAAATGTGATAGAATTTCTCTGAAATCTTATATTAAACAAAATATAAAATGATCTAAACGGGACTCTGATTGCCCTATCATAGAAGTTTAGTAGTGCATTTTACTCGCCCTTCCACGCGCTTTAAGATGCCGCCTAGCCCAGTACACTATCTGAAATAGGAGCGACGTATGTTGAACAAATGTGATAGAATTACGCTGAATTCTTATATTAACCGTAATATAAAATGATCTAATCGGGTCTCTGTTTGCATTACCATAGAAGTTTAATAGTGCATTTTACTCGCCATTTCATGCGCTTTGAGATGCCGCTCAGCCCAATACGGTATCTGCAATAGGATCGACGTAAATTGAACAAATGAGATAGAATTTCGCTGCATTCTTAAATTAACCATAATATAAAGTGATCTAAACTGGTCTCTGTTTGCCCCACCCTAGAAGTTTAATAGTGCATTTTACTCGCCATTTCTTGCGCTTTGGGATGCCGCTTAGCCCAATACGGTATCTGCAATAGGATCGACGTAAATTGAACAAATGTGATAGAATTTCGCTGAATTCTTAAATTAACCATAATATAAAATGATCTAATGGGGTCTCTGTTTGCCCTACCCTAGAAGTTTAATAGTGCATTTTACTCGCCATTTCTTGCGCTTTGAGATGCCGCTTAGCCCAATATGCTATCTGAAATAGGAGCGACGTAAATTGAACAAATGTGATAGAATTTTTCTGAATTCTTAAATTAACCATAATATGAAATGACCTAATCGGGTCTCTGTTTGCCCTACCCTAGAAGTTTAATAGTGCATTTTACTCGCCATTTCTTGCGCTTTGAGATGCCGCTTAGCCCAATACGCTATCTGAAATATCAGCGACGTAAATTGAACAAATGTGA